>JACEII010000009.1:1856323-1880791 GCA_014332785.1 Antheraea mylitta | reverse complement strand
GTCCATACTTGGATGGGTGACCGCCTGGGATCACCACGTAACGATGGATTCTTGTTATGTTTTTTAATTAAAATGTTATCCGTCATAGAAATATTTCACTTCTATCGTGTCAAGACACACCCTGTTTTTTTATTCCTTTATTTCCGAGCAAGCAAAGTTAAATGGTTATTTAACTATCGTTGGGTAGACACAAAGAAATAGATTCCAATGAGGGTTGACAATAAGCAGGTGGCCCTATGTAAAATACGCAGAATCACAGTTCACGACACGAAGAAAGAAAACATGTTGTGCTGGCCCTACTCAAATGGGAAAGAGTATTTTACATTTATACGTCATGCAATCAATAGCCAATCGGAAGCCTCCATTATACCAGGCCCTACCTCCATGTATAAACAGTCAATTAATCGTTAGAAATATGAATTATAGACGTTTTTCATACACAAGTCGCAAGTCGACTTATGTCTGACAAGTAATATTACTCGTTTCTAGGTGACTATAGTTTACGGTCTTTGACGTTATATTTCTTTTAGTCCTTAAAATTCCACAGCATACACTTATACTACTATTAATTATTGAATTAAATAATTGTAAAAAATTACCATATATTTATTGAAAAAAATCTTTGTAATGTGTAGTTTCACTTTGTCGTCTTTAAAACAGATAGTAAAAAAACATTGAGTATACCAGTGCGTACACGCGAATTAAGTGTAATTTCTTTGGTTTATATTATATATATTGTATTTATATGAGAATGCTTATAAAGTATTTACTATACGATGTCCAGTTGTATAAATACTTAACTATATAGTTACTAATTCTTGCATATTACTAGACTCAGAGAGACACTTATACATACTTATAATATATACACACCTTACGTTTAACGCGTAATGCATAACGAAAATTGTTCCCTACCATTTCATAAGAATTTTAACCCAGTAAAATATCACTTTATTTATAAAGAATTAAAAAAATCAGCCTGTAATGTATACTACGGTGAATACTACAAATACTGTGGTACTACGGGAACATTACTAGGTTCAAATTTCCTTATGATATTTCCTTCACCGTCAAAGGATACCGTTAATTAAGGTACTGTGAATTAGTGAATGTACGTAAATTTCCAAGAATCTTTAGTAAAACACCGTGGATTGAACATGCGTATATTGAATTGATATCTTAGCAATCGGACGAACTAAGCCCTCATAAATTCACTTTACTACAAACCAAGAAAATGATAAACAATTGAACATATAATTGAATACAAGAAATGCTTTGCAACGTTTATTTGTATACAAAGCACGAAGAATTGCGGAAGCCCAGTCTGTGCAAGATAAAAACGAAAGACTGAGGTTTAATAAAAATAATGGAATCATTAAAAATCATATCCGAAGATAAATAGATACCGCTCGCGAATCTAAAAAAAGCAATGTACTTAAGATCGCAGCACTAGAGCTTACATTTAGTAGACTGTAGCACAATATAGCGAGAACAGTGTAGCAATTTTGTTTTTAACTGATTAACACTGTTTGCTAGACTGTTCTTTATAGTTTCAACGGCCTGGGGGAAAAAGCACGTAGGGCACTTAGATGAAATGACAATTAGAACACTATAAAAAATCTGTAGTGTAATACAAGTTTGATATGAAATATTAATGTTGCTATCATTGTTAAAATCCATGATACATGCGGTCACGCGTTACGATGTAATTTTTTTAAACGTCAAAAATTTGTTTTAAACGTCATCTATTTGTAAATTTTTTTTCTTAGAAATGACTACGCTGTTGACCTAACAAGGTCTTAACAGTTTCACCGGACTACTAAGGCGAGCACAAAATTGACATCACTATGTTGATAGCAATGTTATCAGTTAAATATTTTTACTAGTTTATTTATTTAAGTTTCTATGAATAATAATAATAATCAAAAATATATATTGCACGTTTTTGGCACTGCTTTACTTTCAAAAGACAAAGAATTTCTAATACTTTCAGTAAACTTACGAGGGTTTAAAGTTAAACTATCCCTGCTACATACCTGTCTAGTAAATAATTATTGTAGGGGAGATTCGGTAGGCATTAGTATGAAATAAAAAATACTAGATTAATTAAACTGTGATAAAAATATTTTAATAAAGCGATAGGTAGTGGCCACACAGGAAAGAAAAAAAACCAACATGATAGAACTAAAATCACATAAGTCACCACTGATGGTAATACATTTTGAACCTTGTTGGTATCTTCGTGACAGCGTATTTCCTTTTGGTAATTATTATCTAATTACTAGAAATTCACAGTCAACTAAAGTTAGTGCATAGAAAAAATGTAGTCATTATATAATCTTTTTTCTTTGTTTTAAAACTGATGTTCTTTCATGACAATTTTGTATGAATTTTGATTTTGTTGCTGATTGTTAAACATTTACTTATGAATTTAGAACTCAAAAGTATAAAAGGTACCCTACGTTTTTTTGTCTACTCTTGATATGTTAGCAAAATGTCATAATGATCGGTTGGATAGTTAAGACGAGAAAGTGTAACAAATAAAAAAACAAACAAACTCATATACGAATGTATGTTAGTAAAAAATAAAGAAGTCAGCTATTTATTCAATAAAGCATTTTAGTGTGTTTTATTAATATGATAAGTGTGAAATTAAATTATCTTATTTAAAGTTGTATCCTCATATTCAATAGACTAAAGACACATTTTTGTATAATTATTGTAATTTATAATAATTAAATATATATTCAAACTTTTACATCTATATGACTACATGTAACCACTATTTTCCTTGCTACACGACGCTGAAAAAACTTACACTTCAATAAATGAAAGAGTTTCGATACTGATTTTTCGTGTATCGTGACAATTCTTGTAACGAATTCAGTAGTTAGCACTCGTGCGGCGACGCACGTCGCTTCAACAACGTTTGGCTCGTCTTACAACGTATGTATGACGTAGGAGACATACGGTTAGTAAGAGTGCTCAACTAACAAAATTTTACAATTTATACATATAATAAGAATGAAATTGTAACGTGTTTTTACAGTCATCTATGCCTCTGGCTGGCGGCCGAGTGTTCTCAGAGATCGCATCGAAGAAGCCGTTAGCATACTCGGTGATTGGTTTCTTCGATAGCGTATAGGTATTAACCCCGATAAGAGTGCCGTGATACTCTTCGATCCTAGATATCGCGATAACAAGTTAAAGCCCATAAGGCTATACAAAACCGAGATACCTTGGACCACCGAGGTCAAGTATCTCGGCGTCACATTAGACAATCACTTAACGTTTGAGTCTCATATTAAGAGAGTGCGAGACAAAGCCGTTATGGTCTTGGGTTCCCTCCATTATTTACTCTGTCAGAAGAGCATACTGTCCCTCAGACATAAGCTCACAATATATAAAGTCTGTGTTCGTCCAATTATGACTTATAGTTGTCCGGTCTTCGCCCACGCGAATAATCTTGATAAGCTTCAGGTTTTGCAGACCCGGGTTCTGTAAAATCACCGCTGCTCCTTGGTTCGTCCGGAAGGCAGATCTCCACAGGGACCTGGAGATGCCGTCCATCTGGACGTATATAAAATCACTTACAAGTAGTTATTTCGAGCGAGCCGCGATTCATCCCAGTCCGTTAGTGGTATCCGCCGCAAATTACGAACCCGTACCCAACGCTGGGTGATATAGAAGACGTCCGCGACATATTTTTGCCGATCCTCCTGACGATATCACGTCAGCGAACGATCAGTACCAGCCTGTGCCTCGTAACATAGCGTGCTCACGCCCACGCCCGCGTAACCACAGATCGCGCCGCCGCGGTCTGATCTTTCACTCATTTAATTTCACTCCCGCACACCCGATTGGCCTCCCACGGCAGCAGCTCAAGCCTAGGTTCGATCCCTCGGTAGGGAGCCCTTGAGTGCGTTGCTTACGCGATACGGTGACACACCCATACATCACTGCTACAACACTACACGATCACCTCCACACACGTGCACGCCTACACGCTACACATCATGGTGGAAGGGTTATTTTTGATAAAATTTTTTCCCTTATCGAACTGAAAAACTCTCAATTTTTCCGACAGTAATATATGGAGGACTTGTTGAGGCGGATATGCTTGGTACTCATATACGTTTCAACAACTCAAACATATATGAATAGTTAACTAGGTTAGCTAAGATAGGTCGCGATTTTGCATGCAACGGGCAACAGCCAAGCCGAGGTGTGCCGTGCATCCTTGAGCTGGTTGCCAATATAAAATCGGCTGAGTGCCTTAAGCGCTCGCCTTAGTAGTCCGGTGAAGCTGTTAAGACCTTGCTAGGTCAATAGCGTAGTCAGTTCGAGGAAAAAAAAAAACGAATTTTAAAAATATGTAGGGAGACCACTTTAAAACAATATTGAAGTACTAGCTTTTTCACGCGGTTTCGGTTACGTGAATATAGATTTGACCTATCACTCCCGAACAGTACTTTGTCTGGATAAAGGGTACCGAATATACTTGTATCATTTTTTTTCTGGAGCATTCCCTAACAGATATCCATTCCGTCGAGCAGCTGAGGATGATTAAGTACGGTTCGCACGGAATAAAACCCCATTGTAACTACTTAAACCTTTTGGCCGGGGAAGCAGGGAATGCCCAATCGATATTACATTTGCCACTCTGAAGTGTTATCGCCTCCTAAAGGGCTCTGACTGCGATCTGTGGGCTCGAGATTTTAAACCCTTAAAGGGGGAGTGAGTGTTATACCCCCCTTACTAGCTGAACTATATAGTACATAGGGGTACTTTGCTTGTACGCCTAGCAACGTGTATAGAAAATTTCTTCATGATCGGTTGTGTAATTTAGAGATGAAAACGTAACAAATAAACTCATGTTCACATTTACAATCTTAGTTAGGATTATTTATATTCATTCATTTATTCATTCACTCCCATTTTCTTCTTTGATCATCATTGAGTTTTCTTTATTTTTAGTTTTTGTTTGGAGGATGCTGATAAACTTTATTGTTATGCATACAAAGATTAGAAATCTTTGATTTTGTGTCCTAGCTTCAAACACACACTTTTTAACATTTATATCAGAAAATGACGGAATTGTTTCGATTAAAAAATATTGAAAAAAAGTTTACATTTGTGTGATGTTCAACAAAAAAATGATTTTTACCTATACATTAATTTAAATTTCAAACTCAAATTTACTATTAATTGTTTCACTAATTTTTATTTAAACAATTTTCTAATAGATTATTACTGCCATTGTCAAATAGGTAATATTATTGTGCACAATAACCAAACTATATTACGTAAAACACCCCCAATATTACAAAATATACATGGAAATAGCAGAATATAATGAATATAATATAGAATCTAATACATAACATTCAAAGATATCGCCAAAAACTGGCCTCGTTTACTTTGGAGCAATAAATATAATAATAATGATTGTGGTTGAATTTCACGCAGTGGGCGAACACTAGAATAAAGAAATTTATGATAGAACCATTAGACCTTATAAATTCAATTATAATGGTTATAATATTTACACGATATAAATAAGAGTACATTGTATGAAAAGAAGTAATGAATTAAATAGATAGCTCTGATGTGGCGACGCACTTCGCTTACGAACAACGATGTTCTAGATCTTAAACCGATCATCTACATACGGGACTAAAACACGTCAAGCTCGAATGTCCGATCTTTTATCCAACTATACAGAATTTATCATGTAATTTTTATACTACTTGTCACCTGCCCGTCGCTAATATGTTGCTTTTAAGTCGTACAGTTTGCAGTAATTATGAAAATTAAATAAAACATTTACACGTTCGAATGCAAATTAGTTTCAAGCTTTCATTGTTGTTATTTAATAATTATTGTCATGAAAACCTAAATCTAAACATAAGCTATTGAAAACAAAAATTTTATTTGCATATAATATATATTTATAAACAACGCTATCCATTTAGTAACACTCTCCGACGTATACACATAAAATCGCTTGCCCTACTTCACACATCGCTAAAAACATAGTGCTTTGTAAAAAACTTAATTTTCTTAAAACTTTCATAACCTTGTACTAGATAAAGGTGTACTTTTTGAAGTAAAGACTCGGTATCTAAGGAGTGAATTAAAAAAAAATCAAGGCAATCATGAGGACTGTCGGCATTAGTGAAAACTCGATACAATAAAATAACTGTGTTCGGTTTTGAATGTTTAAATTAATTTTAGTGTGGATTATTTAAATATCGTAATTTGGAAATTGGAATTATTATCATCCCTCTGATTTTCACATATAATAGCAAACAATAACTTTATACATTTTATTATAGATTATTAACTCTTCAAATTTATAATTGGCTGCAAAATCTTAATTGAATTGAAATATATATAAATATTAGATGTACACAGGCTGGCTATACTACGCGTTGCTAATCTGTTGCTAACCGCGTAAGCGCAAAAGTCCGGTCATGCTTACTGGCATGTCATGAGGCAAAATTATAAATTTATCTCATGCCAAAAATACTGATCAACGCGCGTAAAAAAGTTTTACTATAAAAATCGAAATCTATCTAATGTTATAGATAAATAAAATAATACATATATTTTTCTCTTTTATCCTCGCTCTCTTTTTCTCTTTAGGTGACGCTGTAAAATACTAATATAAAAAAAAAAACAAAAGTTATTGATATTAATTGTTCGACAACATGTTTGACGGAGTATCGATCCGTGTTTCCCTCGTAACGGTGAGCGCAGGCGACAAGACTTTAAATGCCCCCACAGACTAGTCGGAATCTCGATACAATAACGCAAGATGACTTTTTTATTCGCCCCGGGATAGAATTATACGAATTCACATACCATATAGCAGCGTTTCTTATTGGAATGCGATTATTATGAGTGTATGATCATAAAAAACTATAAAACGTATAGGGAATCTTTGCGAAATAGCTAACAGCAAACTTTTTACAACGTATTAATTGACAGGCTGTTTAGTGCTTAGTTTTGAGGGCAGAGAAAATTAACTTTTGTGTGATCAACATAATACTTTTGAAGTTATACTTCTTTTGGCGCGTTAGGGAAAAATGACGAGAGTAAATTTTACGATGCGCGCGCACACCGTCACGCAAAACCGACACCCTGATGTTAGCTATAGTCAACTTTTTGTTTCTTTATATTTGTTGTTTGTATTTCTTTGTATTTAAACTTTCAGTGTATTAAATACCTTTTTTCTATTGTTTTTTTTTTTTTTTGGCAATCAATCTTTCCGATTATTACTGCCATTGTGGTGTAATCAATAATATTACAAGCATTGTGCAATCACTTCAATATTAAGCGTCATATGAATCAATATTCTAACAAGATGGTGGATCCCTTGTTAGAACCTTCCAGGGAGTTTTTGTGGCATCGCAGAATTTCATGCTCCGTGGTATTATTTTCCATTCACTTCACTTATGCACAATAAATTAACTATATTACCAAATTTACAAAATATAGACTCAAATAACACAATATTATGAATAAAATATAAAACCCACTACATAACAGACTGAAATCCCGCCAAAAACTTTTTTTCTATTGTTAGTATCGTTCTTTCTACAAATGTAGAATAAGGCGTAAGATAACATTTTTGAAAAGATTTTTATCTTCTTACCCCAAAGAAGTATAACTTCTAATGTGTGTACAAATTACACACACTTTTTTTCCATAATAGTATGGTATAATGGCCGTATTGTGCCTAATAACATAACAGTTCAAAAGTCACGACAAGCAGCAAGAGATCCGCATTGCGTTGTTGATGGTGAAAACCATGGTAGATTTCTTTATCTTGTATAGTTTTAAACGTTTGGCAATAATCTTACATGATATTAAATGGCAAAATAGTCCGTGGTCTAGGGGTGAATTTCGCTCCCGCACACCAGACAGAGCCTTCTCGGCAGCGGCTCAGGCCTAGGTCCGTTCCCTCAACGTGGAGCCATTGAGTACGCTCCTCGCGCGAATACAGCGACACAAAAACTTTCATCATTGCAATAATATTACACATATCACCGACACACACGTGTATGCAAGCATGCTTACACATTTTTCCCTTATCGAACTGAAATAGTTTAGAAAATTATCCGATAAGAAATATATATAAGAGTTGTTATGTATGCTTGGTACACACATGTTTCAACAATTCATATATGTGTGAATATGTAGCTTATCTTAGGCTAGCTTAGATACAATGACAATGCAAAGCACACAATAACCTTAATTATTTAAGCACACATTTTTAAATTCGATATTAGACAATCTAAAAATAAATGTCATATTTTTGTTTATACACGTTTAAAAAAAACAGTATACATGAAATAATATGTATTATAATAAATAGAACAGAAGTATTTATATTAAAGAAAAAACTAAATTAAGGTACGTAGAATGTTAGATTCAAAGACTAGGGTATAAAGTTTTACAATTTATATAACCCTGTATCCTTTTAGTGCTTAACTACAGAATGCAAACGCCTTTAAGCACGTGCTTTATGCCGCCTCGGGCAGCAGTTTACGGCCCGAGTAACGTGAGAATGCGATATTTATATGTCCATAGCGTGTTTCGTGTCGACTGCAGAGTTTATTTCACACGCGAGAATGTCAATGGATATCGACCGGTAAATGTTCTAAATTGGTAATAAATCTGTTGTTTCGTAGAAGGTGATAAATAAGATGGGTGAAGGAATCTCCATGAATGAAGGTTTGGGATTAATCGCTACGCCAGTTGATGGAGTAATGATGATTTAACTTCTTTGATTACGGATATATTTAGTATATTATGTACTAAATCTAAAATCATACTATAGATTAGTATTAACACTTGGACTACCGAAGACTATAATGATTTTAGCTCCATACAAACGAATGTCGACCTTTATGGTTCACTAGTGAACAGACAAATTGGCTCGAAATTTTCCCTCAGACACAAGCTCACTTTGTATAAGACGTGTATCCGTCCCGTGATGACATATAGCTGCCCCGTTTTTGCGCATATGTCCAAAGATAACTTTTATAAGCTGCAGGTTCTCCAAAATCGTGTTTTACGTAAAGTCACTGGTGCCCCGTGGTACATCCGGAGAGTCAATCTGCATAGAGACCTAGAGATCCCTTCTATCTGGGCGTACGTAAAATCACTTACGATTGGTTATTTTGAAAAAGCCGCGAATCATCCCAGTCCATTAGTGGTATCCGCCGCAAACTATGAACCCGTACCTAACGTTGCGCGTTATAAAAGACGTCCGCGACACATTTTTACCGACCCTCCTGATTCAATCACGTCAGCGAACGATCAGTACCAGCCTGTCCCTCGAAACAGAGCGTGTTCACGCCCACGCCCGCGTAACCACAGATCACGCCGCCGTGGTCTGGGGGATAATTTCGCTCCCGCACACCCGATTAGGCATTCCACAGCAGCGGCTCAAGCCTAGGTTTGATCCCTCGGTAGGGAGCCCTTGAGTGCGTTGCTTGCGCGATACGGTGACAAACAAATATATATCACTGGTACAACACTACACGATTACCCCCACACACGTGCACGCCTACACGTTTACACATGAAAGTGGAAGGGTTTACTTTTTTTCCCTTATCAAACTGAAAAACTCTCAATTTTCCGATAATAAAAATATGGAGGAGTTGTTGAGGCGTGTATGCTTGGTACACATATACGTTTCAACAACTCATACATATATGAATAGTTAGCTAGGTTAGCTGAGATAGGTCGCGATTTTGCATGCAACAGGCAACAGCCAAGACGAGATGTGCCGCGCACCCATGAGCTGGTTACTAAAATAAAATCGGCTGAATGCCTTTAGCGCTCGCCTTAGTAGTCTGGTGAAGCTGTTAAGACCTTGCTGGGTCAATAGTGTAGTCATTTCGAAAAAAAAAACTCGAAATTTAAAAATACGATCCGCCATTTTATTATCCCGATCTTAATAAAATAGCCAAAATACTTAACCTCTGTCACACAAAAATCGTTGTCTCGTGTTAATGAGTGCTCACTACGCAAAAGATAAACTTAATGACATATAATAAAAAAAAAATCTCAAACTCAAATAATCGTTTAGAACATAATGATAACATAGAAGAAAATATGTATTTTTCTGTTTATTCTACTAGCGACCGCCCCCGACTTTGTCTGTATTTTTATTTTGATATATTATGACACCATACATTTTATTCCTGTCACTCAACGGCGTCGAAATGGTTCTCGGATGACAAGATTTAAAGTACTTGACTCAATTTAAACAATAGTATCATAAATTATTCTCTATGTGTGATTCTGAAGTATAAGCTATATTACTAGAAAGTTCCATAAATATTCGTTGATTAGTTTTTGTCTGAACGACCACCCACCCATTCATCCATTCACGTTAAAATATTACCTAACTTGAACATAGTTACAGGTAGACGCTACTTTTCCTATAAATGAATATTTATTAAAAAATACTGAAACGTGCACAATTTTTTTCTCGCTTACACTACAATAAACCTTATTAGTGTGAGTAGTACAGCCAATTTCTCCACGTTACAACGTTCACGTCCCCACGACTGTCGAGTTTAGTCGACACATTAGAAATTACAAAAGAGTTTTTGTTCGAAAATGCTTATCAAGAAGCAATTGAACTCAATTATATTTTGCGGAATATACACAGGAAATTTACTCCTCCTGACAAGTTTTTACGGCAATTTTACAAACATGATGTCGAATTGACATTTATAGGTATCCCACGTTTTTCAACAAATTTGTCACTTATATTTGCTTCGTTATAAACAAAAAATGACAGCTATAAACAGACGTATTGGCACATTTTCTTGTGAATACAATCTTAACTTGCAAACTGTTGCGTTGTATCTCTGAAATGGCTGAACCTATTTTGACAAAACTTATAGTATAGAATAGAATATTTTTCAAAGTATTGTATAGTGTAAGAACCAATAATGACACAGTTAATTGCGTCGATCGACATAATTTTGAATCCTTGCATCTATATTGGAGTTAACGATAAAGGAAAACTTCATAATGAAACCAGGTCAGGCATTTTTTTTTTTTCGAACTGACTTCGCTATTGACCCAGCAAGGTCTTAACAGCTTCACCGAACTACTAAGGCGAGCGCTTAAGGCACTCAGCCGATTTTATTTTTGGCAACTAGCTCAAGGGTGCGTGACACACCTCGGCTTGGCTGTTGCCTGTTACATGCAAATCGTGTCCTATCTTAGCTAACCTAGCTAACTATTTATATACGTATGAGTTGTTGAGACATATATGTGTACCAAGCATACACGCTTCAACAACTCCTCCATGTATTTATTATCGGAAAATTAGAGTTTTTTCAGTTCGATAAGGGAAAATAATAAAACCCTTCCACTTTCATGTGTAAGCGTGTGGTGTGCACGTATGTGGAGGTGATAGTGTAGTGTTGTAGCAGTGATGTAAGTTTTTGTGTTACACTGTTTGCGCTAGCAGCATGCTCAAGGGCTCCAACCTATGCTCGGACCTAGGCTTAAGTCGCTGCCGAGGTAGGCCTAATGTGGTGTACGGGAGCAAAATTAACCCCCAGACCATGGTGGCGTGATCTGTGGTTTCGCGGGCGTGGGCGTGAACACGCTCTGTTTCGAGAGACAGGCTGGTACTGATCGTCCGCTGCCGTAATTTCGTTGGGAGGATCGGTAAAAATATGTCGTGGACGTCTTTTATAACGCGCAGCGTTCGTACGGATTCGTAATCCGCAGCGGATACCACTAACGGGCTGGGATGGTTCGCGGCTTTTTCAAAATAGCTAATCGTGAGTGATTTTACATACGCCCAGATAGAGGGCATCTCCAGATCCCTGTGGAAATCCTCGTTCCGGACGTACCATGTAGGAAACGGTTTTGAAATGTTTCCTGTACGAGGAAAATATCTATTTGTTTATCGCGCAAGAAGACAGTTACTAGATCGCGCTGTGTTGAGAGATTCCTAGCATAGACCGCGCGGTTTAACTCTATTCATCGCCGCGAACATTGTTAAACCGACTTGTTGTAACCGACTCGTTCATTGTCCTAGCAAGGGCCGGGAAACGCGCGTACGCTCTGAGCATATCCTAACTTCTCTTCGTCACGAGAAGCTCGGCAAGAGGTAAGACGTCTGCTATGTCGTGTACGACCATTAACTGGCTAATCCAGTCAACGCCGTCAAAAGGAAAGGTGCTGAGGCGTACGTATTGAATAGGCTTCGCCTGCGGCGGCCGAGGTTTAGGAGCTTGGAGCTGAGGTTTAGGAGCCCAGGGGGCCAGAGGGGCCCGCATGGGTTGCAGCGCGCGTGGCTCAGAGGGTGGCACGCGGGGTGGGCACGTACGCTGCCGGGGTGCGGGAGGCACCTGGCAGGCCGAGGAATGCGTCCACGAACATAAGTGGCGGAGGCGGAGACGGAGGGCGAATGGCGGCAACAGGCGCTCTAACCGCCTGCCTCGCTTGGCGAGGGCGTAACGTGCGCGGGGCGTGGGGACATCCGCGATAGTTCGCGGGATGAGCCGCGTTCCCACACAGAACACAACTTGGAGGGTCTGCTGAGGTCGGGGTACGCGGGCACTCCCTAGTGGAGTGATCTCCTAAGCACTTTACGCATCTCGGACGGAGATGGCAATTCCTAGCTATATGACCGTAGCCCTGGTAGTTGTGGCACTGCGAAGGCGTGTGAGACTTGCGCGGCGGCTCTACCGTGACGCCCGTGAGACCTCACACGGACGTGATATTAAAAATTTCGTTGCCTTCCTTAGTGTGGTCGAGAATGACCAACACTAAGTTGAACTTGGACTTAGTGATCGGGTGGTACATGCGGTGTACCTCTCGGACAGGGAAGTTTTCGTTCTTAAGGAACGCTAGTATGTCGTCTGTGGAGATTTCGACCGGGTTACGGCGTAAGACTACTTGGAGTAGACGTTTCTCCTCTAGTGCGTATGTGAAATAAACTAACTTTTGTACTCGTAAGTACTCGGTTAGCTTGCGATGGTGATCGGTGCTAGTCATCTTAACCTGAATCCCTGCCTGGGTGTTGAGGGCTGACGTGTACTGAATGCCTAAGGTTTTCAGTGCGGTGGAGACGAACATCCATCGCGCCTTATCCTGACCGGCGGGGGTGGGCGAGGCTTCTTAGCCGCGGTTGGAGTGAGCGGGACGGAGAGAGGGCTGGATCTGCCAGAGCTTGATTTTGTTTTGGCATGTTGCGCGGTTGCGGTGGGCGCCCGGGCGCCGTCTAATCTATTGGTCTCGTGACACGGGACCTTTACTGCCGGACCTACTGGACCCGTGACCAAGTCGGATTCGCGTGGCGGAGGACGGGACGATTTTTTATTTTTCGTGACAGTTATGAAACCGTCCTTGTCTATCGCGGATAAAGGAGAGGGCGAGGGCGCGGGGTCGGGTGCGATGGCATGACCGGACGCGAAGGAACCGGCGGGTGTCGCAACGTCTAGCTCCATCGCGTCGATCGGAGCCCTATCAGCGTGGTCTATCGGGGATAGTGGCGAGTACGAGTTCGTGGTTGGTACGCGGGCTTCGTATTCCACGTCCTTCTCGGACGGGGCACAGTGACGCGCGAGAACGGCGTCGACGATGCTTTCGTCAACTCCATTCGCTAATAAGTCCTTCCGAAGACTTCTCATAAATTGGAGGGCCATTTCGTGGCCTGAGAGGAACGCGAACCCACCTCCTTGCCTTAAGGGCAGGGGGCACACCGAACGGGTTAATTACGGGTCTATCCCGGGTGCGGATCAAGAGAGCTGTTTAAAATGAACCAGAATAAGAAAGCAATACAAGAAATACGTTACGCGAGACAGGCAAGGTAAATAATTTGCATAGATATAGAACAAATAAATAAATGGATAACTAAACAAATAAATAAATGAAATAAATAAAGTTATAAAGAAATGACGACTACAGGAATAAAGGACTACGTAAATAAATAGATAAACTAAAGAGTAAACAAATAAATGTACCAATATAAAATAAACAAAGCAATAAATAAATACAAAGGATGGGTCTCACTCAATTTCAGGAAAAAGAACGCAGGTGTTACGCAGGTACTGTGCACATGTGCGCTACGTCAGTCGGATCGGCACTTCAAGGTGAAAGCCGAACACTTCACTCTGTATACACTGTATCACAATAATCACGTAATATCGCTCCGAGCGCGGACACAACCGTTCCCGGCCGCGTCAGAATCGGAACTCCACCAGGTCAGGCAAAAAAAGCACTTAGTTTTATAGTGTGATCCATAGCTATTTTAGCCAGCAATTGTAGGTATTTTCCAAGTTCAAAATATAAAAAAAAAAACACAGATAAATAAAGTTATTCATATGCCTTAATGTCATAAAATCCGATCTAACTGCTGTAATACACTTTTTTAGCATTTAGTATGCGATATAGAATTAATAAAAAATACGAATGGTCGTTCAGCGGTCGAAATTTGGCTATAAATTCATAACTAAGAAAGAAATTAATAATGTATTGCTGGAACAAACATAAAATTAAATTAAACAAACAAATTAGAAAAAAAATAAAATACATGAGAATAGAGGGAAAAGATATGTCCAACAATTGGCAAACCCATTCATCAAATATGCTGCAGTACAGTAATACTTCAGCGCTGATTTACGACAGGAGCCCATATGATATACGGAGGTTTAGTCGGTTATGTTAATGTAATAACATTAAAAAAGATAACACATAATTTATGATCACATTAAATATATATAGGTACTGTGCCTTAAATTTCAAGACCAACTCTATGCATCAAAACCGTATAAGTTCAAGTTTCAATATTAAAAAAAGTGAAACAAAAAAAAAGAAAACCGTCTAAGATTCAAAGGAGAAGCATGAGCTTAACTGTTTTACATCTGTCTATTTACATATAGATGAAGAATCCACATAAATGACAAAACATTAAACTTAGAATGGCAACCATCCATTTAGCTCAACAGGCTACATTGTTTTTAACATCAAGCAAGCTACATACATTCTACAAACGATTACATAAATAAATAAATACTAATTAATGTCTTCAAAAGTGGATAGTAACAAAGGGTCCAATTAAACACTAATATTAATTATTCATGTAAACGTTACAATAATAATGATCGTAATGTAATGAATGACATTCAATTTATACCTACCATCCATAAACATTGGCGGTGTCATTTGTTACGCCGCTTTGTGTTTATTCACAATTTGTTTTGTTCGTATAAAACAACGAATTCTAAACCCATTTATTTAATATTCAATAGGTCGTCTTGGAATTTCTATCGGCTTTGACGATACGTAACAAAGCATTTTTTTCCTAATGGTCGGGTGTTTCGGTTGCCGACTTATTAAAAAATTAACACTGGCAATTACTTCTACGGTACCAAAACAAGAACGAAAGGAGTTTTGTTACAATGTTCTAAAACCGACTATCGGCGTCTGCTTTTAATATATTAATATACTTTTCTACATTCTAAAAATAAATAAATAAAAGGGCATGTTTATTCGACTAATTGTTACATTTTTAGCATACAATTTAGTATAATTATTTTACGAAGAGCGGTCTTTTCGAGTAAAGGCCTCTTTCCAAAGAAATCCAAGCGTCGTACTTTTAGCCTGCCTCTACTTTTATATTTTTCATAACAAAGTAAATGATTTTTAATGTTGATTAATGTTATTAATTGTAGATCTCATCAGTCTCGAACAGACGGCGCTTTAAATTAGTTTGTTGACAAAAAACTGCAGAGCTAACTGTTATAGATACCTCATAGATGGCGCCACGTTTAAATTTTGAATTTCTTTTTCAACTCGAGTTTCTTTATGGTGCACCTGTTTTATTCAACGCGCACATATCATTTTTCACACAAGTCATCTATACCCTTTTCGGTCTTCCTCTGCTCCTATATCCATCCACCATTATATTGAAAACTTTACTAGTTGCATTGTTTTCATCTCTCCTCATGACATGCCCATACCATGCTAACCCATTACTTCTCAACTTCTCTGTGACTGGTGCTATTTTCAAACTTCCTCTAACACACTCATTCTTAATCTTCTATTCTAGTCACACCACATATCAATCTTAACATTCGCATCTCTGCCACATGTAGTTTTCTGTCATCCGTCTCCTTCTAGTACTCGGATGCTCATAAACTCATATAACATGACTGGTCTTATAATAGTTCTATACACCTTCTCCTTGAGTTTCAAGAAATATAATAATACAAAAACAGTATAAATCCTGAAGTGTTATTCCCGTGGGAAAATTTTAAGCACGCTTCACTGTCATGATTCTTGAGTTATGACGTCAGCACGTTGATAAACATCGGTCTGGCGCGTTGCGACGAACAATCTGGACCTTTCCTTTACGGGAAGCGGGATCTAAACGCGATCGACACAACACATGTCCTGTACAGAAGGTACACTCTGTATTTAATGCAATCTCTACGTTTTTGCAAGTTACATATTCATAGAAACTATAAAGCAGTTATGGCTTAGTTGATAGCGAGTTCGGACACCGCATCGCTGTACATCGGCTGGAATCCTAATAACTAAGTCAGAGTACTTGGTGAAGAAAAAGGCGGTAGGGCTTTTTTTAACTCCACCTGGTTAGCTGCCGCCACTCTTAATTTTTTTTTTTGACTCTATGTAAATACAGTCAGATAGATTATACGGATCACCCAGCATGATACTTCACTGACATAGGCATTCACAATTCTTTCCATCTCGGTAACCTTCTCGTACAATCCACTCTTCCCTAAACCCCATTTCTTACGCCATAGATTACTATTTACCTGCACAATTGCTCAGTACTCTCTTAGCGTACTTACAAAACTAGACTTTACCGATAATTGCTTTTCTGTATATCGTAGGGTAATTATATATAATTTATAACCTTCCTTAATGAATGGGCCATAAAATGCAAACAAATTTAGTAAACCTGAGTGAAGCCCCAGAAATGTAACACAATCAATCTTTTCAACTATATAACGTATATACATTAGAGTGTCCCTTAACAGGAGTGTTAAATTTCTTTACTCTCAAGGGCTCAAAAGCTTTTTTTTTATAGAAGCACGACAAAGTGACTGCAGTAAGCCTGATGTTAAGCATAGCACAATCCAAAAACATCGGCAACCGCCGAGAGACAGATTATCCATCGCCGGTCGCCGCTGTCATGCCGGCCATAATGACGAAAGTCGCCCGGTACTGGATATGCACAGGCTGATCCCGAAACACGACGCGCAGAAGCGAGTCACTATGACGGACTTTTTCGCCATATGCATGGTGGGCTACCCAGTCGGGCTGTAAAACCCTACCACCCTGCTCTCGCCATTGCCTCGTTCGTTGATCAACAGGGTGCACTACGTGCAGGTGAGGTTGGCTTGGGTGTCTCAAGTCTTAAGATGTTATTCGACACCACTTACACCCCACAAACCAATTTAAAAAGACCCTGAAAATTTGAGTTCTTAATATTAACTCTAATCCGCATTCAGCCTAAATTTCCTATGGAAATAATCTAAGAAAAATTTTCGTCGTTCTATACATTCTCTAGTATTCTAATAAAATAAATTACTTAGGATTCACTTATATGTATATTATAATTATATTAACAATACTATTCACGGCTTAATTACATCAAAACTATTGGAAATATCGACATATGTAGGACTATGACTATTTGATGTGAAATTCTACGTAGATGGTTCTAAATTATTTTTTAAACTCCACTGATTCTTTACAATTTCTTTAATATACACATCTATATTATAGTATATATCAATTGTTTCAAAAAAATCTCGAACATCAAACACTAAAAGGAAATTCCTTCCCACAAACTTGACTGACTGCATCTTAATTTATTGTGTGACGTATGAAATATGTGAATCGCGTCGTATTATACAATTAAACGCGACGTTCGTTCCATGGCCTTGTTGAGCAACGATTTTCACGCCCGCCGGCACTCCGGGCTTGGCGTCGTTTTCTTGCTCGACCAACGTCGCTACAACTCGGACGGTCGGACGGCTGCATGACTAAGCAATTATACAACACTAAGTGACTACCTTTCTCATAGATTGTCTCAATATCTTTGTGACAATAATAAACTACTAACTTTTCCTTGATACATTTAACGAGTTAACTTATATTTGAAATGTCCGTCAAGAACAATGCTTTTTTCAAAACTATTGAAGACCTATCATGAAGTCTTCAGTTGAATAGGCGTGACAAGTAAACAAACTCACATCGTTTTATCATAGTAATAAAAAATGAAGGATGTATAAGTTCTATTGACGTGATAATGTCACAACGCCGACTGCACGCACGAAAAAGCATGAATGATCGTCACGTTCCGCCTGAGCCGAGCGTGCAAGCGCGAGCACGGAATAAGCGATGGAGAGGCGCAATCGGCCTAAGCGTGACGCTTGTGACGCATCTATTTATACAAATAGAATAATTCAATTAAATTCATAAATGTATGCAGCTTTTCATCAATGTTTTTTATGACGTTATCACGTAAACTTATTGCCGATAAACCGACTTTATAGACAACTATTTTTTTTAAGTAAAGGTGGCAAACAGGTACATTCGTTTTAAGTCATGTTATAACATCTAAAATTATTTTTCCAGGGCCTAGACATATAATTATTAACTACTACGCCATACGTGAAATTGACATTAAAAAAGTCAGGGTCTAATACAGTTTGAATTTTAACACGCCTAGATGCTTTTGATTGAAAGGTAAAATATACAATAACTTCAACATGCTGACTGCTAACAACGAAATAACTAGTAGTTTGTGAAATTCCCGAGGAGGTCAATTATGAGATACCTTGTCCAGTCTTTAATTGTCAAAGTAAGTTTCAAACATTACTACAAGATAATACGTACAACGTTTTTCTTCCAAAGATATTTTTTTTAACTGACTGATTATTTCTGTTCACTATAATTACGATTTTAGTAACATAATATCATTAAAACAAAATCGATTCCTAGATCAGTTTCGTGAAAAATTCCGTGGCGTCAACATGTTACAGTATCATTTGAGTAACAAACTGTAACCGTACCTATACCATTTGCACGTTGCAGTCAGCGAATATGATACCTTGACGTGACCAACCACGAGCTACATCACTGGATGTGGGATTCTACATAACTGATTGAAAAATACTAACAGGAGGTGTAATACAAAATTAGACTACAGTTACCCTTTTATACCAGCGAAAAATATACTGTATGTATATACCACATAGAAACTATATTACCTCAGAAATAGTATATTCGAACACCGAGTCCATAATTGTAAGTCCCAATGCTGCAATGCACTTAAATTAGTTTTCATTGAATTAACATATCTTGATGAAACAACAACACGGTAGTAGGTCTTTTTCTTAAACCCATCAGGCTAACAATCACCCTCTGCTTTGAAAATCTGTTCCGGAAACCTCATTTGAGAGTCAATCCCTCTAATAATAATCAATACTCCAGGTTTAACTTGGTTACAATCTTAAGCAATTTAAACTCAGATGAGATACCGGTCAAACGCCGAAAAACATACAACGTATAAACAAATTCATTTGTAGGCACATAGATAACGTGGTCATAAATATTCATAAAGCTATAAATATAATAAGAAATTTAATAGCTAAAAAGTTCAATGAAGAATTTTAATTCATAGATTCGTCGTACATGGAATTGTTTCAAAGAATTCGGTTAGCGTTCACGACGCGGCCCCCGCTTATAACTAACAGATAGACTTCGCTTCTTGGAACAGTTGAAGGAAATGGCAAAACTGCAAAATGAATCGTTTTATTGTACAGTATCCATTATTACGCTACTTAGCGCGTGGAAGTGTACACAGAGGTGTATTCAGAGCGTAGTTTCGGGTCTGTAGCCCTCGTTTATATTGCTTACTCTTATAACAACATTATTTACGATAAAATGCTTTTGATTTAATCACAAATAGATGTTTGTAGTGTTATTACTTAGAATGGATATCTTTATTTGATCTTTATTTTACAAGATTATACATATCTTTATATATATATTTCTTATGTACGTGTATACGTCACTGAACTCCTCCTAAACGGCTGGACTGATTTTATTGACATTTTGTGCACGTGCAGTGGATTCGAGAATGGGTTAGATACACAATTTAACCCGATAAGTGGCGCTGCGACTGGCTTTTAATTTTCTCTTAAACCATCAAAGCACAACGTCCGCAGGGACCGCTAGTACAGCATAACATACTTCAAATTTCGTGATAAGTATAAAAGGCGTCCTTATTGCTAAAAGAAATCTCTTCCAAGCTACCTTTGGATGGATATATTTCGTGAAATAGAATCAGGTTTATTTAGAGGGTACAAGTAAAACAAAATTAATAGATACCACATAAATTAGCAGCACGTGCACTGTAACATACATGAAAAATATATTATAAAATTGAAAAAAAATATATAGACTACATAATATTAATAGTAATAGGCACAAGTAGCAAAAAACATAACCAGATACATATACAATTTAGAAATAAATATAAACATACAAGAAAAACAAGTAGCCATACCCACAAGCACGATAATAAGTAAAGTTTTAGGAGATACCGTGTTCATAAATTTAAGGGAATCTGAACCTCCTCTTCCTCGAATATTTCAAGGCGGAAGCTAGGAATTAAACCGAGTCAAGAACTCGAGAGAAAACAATTTTTCAAACTAATTAATAATACATCAATATTTAACAAAATATAGTAAAACATATAAACATATACGCGAAATGTAAAATGGACAAATACTATTTCTAGATGGGGCTTACATTATAAATACGACAATGAGTTTGTTTATCACATTTTCAAGCTTTAACTACTCAACCGGTCATTATGAGATTTGCATACTTCTTGTCATATTTTATGCTTGTCTATAAGAGGATATACATTACCTTTCATCTAGGAAAAATCTACAATAACGATAGCAAAGCCACGTTCAAAAGCTATTTTTGTATACGATCAATAAAAACCTACATGTTTGATCAATGACCATGAAAATTAGCATGCATGAATGCTCTTTTAATAAAGATCATTTTATATTATCTGTTTTAGTTAACTGGCCACTTAATAGCATATACTGCAACACATCAACATTCATCGTCATGGAAATTCGTATTGTATTTAATCATAAAGAATATTTATATAATATTCATTTTTCTATAACTGTTTATGGCAGTAGATAATAATTATAACAAACGCATGGAGAATCGCGACTTTAAATATAATTTTTACATAAAGTAATAAATTTCACTTTTCAGGATATTTATTTTATTATATTTTAACTCATAATAACACTAAGAAGTAATTGCTATAGTTATTTGTTAGGATGATAATTCTATCACTTTATTAAACTGTTTTTAAAGAGAAATAAAAAAACAGTATTTATTTTTAGTGTATTGAAATAATTACGTAACGAATCGGTTGTACGATTCCTTAATAACATATCACAATAGACAAGTCTATCTTAATCATTTGTACGGAACAGAGACAGTTAATTCGATTCAAACTGATTCTATAACAAACCTTCTTTCCCAGAAGTGGGTATACTTACGGCAACTGGACGCGAAATCTAAGTACGAACCTGCGGCGAATATTAATGGCAGCCGTTTAAAAAATAAGTTCCATCCTATGGAGCACTTAGGAATCATGCGTATTTTGATTGTAATAAATCATATGAATATATTTGATTAATAAAAACTATACACGCAAACTCTCGCGACTTCCTCTATATTCAATCTTTTCCTTACATATATAATTCTCCTATATGTGTGTGTGTGACTGAACTCCTCTCAAACAGCTAGACCAATTTTGATGAAATTTCTTGCGTGTTCCAGTGGATTCGAGACTAGATTACATTTACAATTTGACCCAGAGATGGTGCTGTGGTCTGATTCTAGGATTTGTTTTAATTATCAGGACAAGTCAACGTCCGGCAGGCCCGCTTATTATAATATAACATTTAATAACAATAACACACATCCTAGGCCGATCTAGTGGGGTAGTGCAAAATCAAAAATATTTTTTGGAATTTAAGCCCTAAGAAGCTGCTTATAAACGTCAAAACTACCACAGAATCGGAAAACAAATCAGTTATTGAGAAGAACCGGCAAGAAACGCGATCTGATTTATCTCTTCATCACAGACATTTTACATAGGTAGTTAGTTACGCTTGTTTCTTATATAACCCTTCTGCTTGAAGTCTGAATAATGTAATGGGATTAAGTTTTGATGTTAAGCATAGTACAATCCAAAAACATCGGCAACCACCGAGAGACAGATTATCCATCGCCGGTCGCCGCTGTCATGTCGGCCATAATGACGAAAGTCACCCGGTACTGGATATGCACAGGCTGATCCCGAAACGCGACGCGCAGAAGCGAGTCACTTTGACGGGCTTTTTCGCCATATACATGGTGGTGCCGACCCAGTCAGGCTGTAAAACCCTACCACCCTGCTTTCGCCATTGCCTCGTTCGTTATTCAGCAGGGTGCACCACGTGCAGGTGAGGTTGGCTTGGGTGTCTCAAGTCTTAAGATATTACTCGACATTCCTTACAGCCCAAAATAGCAACGTATATCAATAACCTAATTATATCGACAATATGGGCATATTATATCTATATAATAAAAGATTTAAAACATGTTCGATAATGTATTGCCTAATATTTTTAATACTTTCTAATATAGTGTAACAGAGCATTGTGGATGGTATATAGGTAGTAGTTTAAAGTTTCAGGTATGTAGCTGATGATAAATCCCATCCCATTCGATACACTGTTAGTATTCACATATGTAAGGTACATGTTACCTGTTACAGTATATGATGTGCGTGTTGTACTTACAAATATTTTTGAGAGAGTATTTCTGTAATTTACACATCTAATAATAATTTTAAACTTATTTAATATATTTAATAAACGTGTGTGAAGCCGCGAGTAACAGCTAGTATCTTTATATTTGTATATATTCAGGATCTCGGAAACGGTGCCATCTATTCCCGTGAAACTTAGTAAGTAATTTCGAGGACGATAAATAGATCTAGTTAGATTTTATTCATAGAAAACGTTTTTAACTGAGATTTCAGGGAATGAAAAAATATAGCTAGAAAGGTAAATTTCGTCGCCGCCGTCAAAATAAAAATAGCTCAGGTGGAAATCGGTTGCTTCGAAAATTCGTGTAACCCCAGTTCGAATTAGAGTGTATATATTTTTTTTAATAATAATTTTGTAAGGCAAACCTAACAACTTATTTGCATTAAGTAAACGATTTTTATAGTTATAAGAGAGATATCTTTTTTTTTTAATTTATGTAAAAAAAATCTAATTTCATGTGGCGAGCTTAACAGTTTATTTTGATTTAAAGATATTTTTTTAAAACCGAGCTAGGTCGTCCAGGTACTATCAATAGATGCGTCAAAAGCGGAACGCTTAGGCTTATCACGCCTCTCTATGTTCCGTGCTCGCGCTTGCATGCTCGGCTCAGGTGGAACGTGACAATGAGTCATGGCTTTTCGTGCGTGTAGCTCGCGTTAATCGATTCACAAGACCTTATTACGTCAAAAAATTAAAATTGTTATTAAGAACTGTAGTTTTATGCACTGTACTGTTATTAAGCATTATGTTCAAAGATAGTAGATAGATAGTAGATAGTACATAATAAACATATTAATTCCGTTAAGGAAGGATATACTATATAATATTACTGAATATATCATAAAACTATTGTTGTTTTATATAAATATTTAAATAGGAAAAGTATCACACGAATGTAGAATATAATACAATATTCTGTTGGTTATTATTAATGATTATATTCAATTGAAATTAGATTATAAAACAATTAAAATTGCAATAAACTCTAAATTATGAGAATTAGTTAGAATGAATAATAAACTCATTTTTTTAAATAAAATATTCTTGCGATTTTAATTTTTAATTTTTATTATTATATTTATTAAAAAAAGTTGTTTGTCGGCAATTGAACCGTACATACGCCTACGTCGTGTTCAACCGTCAACCAACGACGGTTTTGAATTCCAAGCGGAAGTGCGAAGTGGCGTCCACTCTTAAATTTAATGATGGATTTCCGTAAAGTAATGCATACATCACTCAAAACTATTTTTATAATTCATATCACTAAAGCTAACTCAATAGCTACTAAACTAAAAAAAAAGAAAATCAGTTGAAAAACAGGAGAAACAGATACTGAACTACTGTGTGTTCATCTATTTACACATAAATACTAAATAATTACCACCCGTTTTGTTAGGCTCTTATATAACTGGCAAAGAGTCGATCAAATTAGAAAAAGAATCAGTTGTTAAAATAATTAAAAATGGAGACCAAGTTAGTAAGGTATTAATTAGATGTATTTGCTTGTGGAAAAACTCATATC
>JACEII010000009.1:1792320-1856313 GCA_014332785.1 Antheraea mylitta | reverse complement strand
AATATAACTCACTAGTACAGCCTCTAGTGAATTCTTTTATTCCTTAAAAAAAACTCATACATCGCTCTTAACCCACCAACGGAGTCTCGTGTACAAACATTGTTGCCAATTAAAAATAATATATAGATTACAAAAAACTACAAAAAATCATCGAATTGTATACCAATGTCTATTTTTAATATGTACATGTTAATTCTATATTATTTACATTTATTTATTATATTTACATCTATCTTATTAAAAGGCTGTAAGGTCAATAACTTCGTAATCTTAAAACAATTGAATCAGTTTTATTAAAAAAAATTAAAAACATGTTCATAGAATCCAAAAACAATAATTTAAATTGTGAATTATTCCAATACAAAGTAACACTCAAAGCGGCCTTTAAAAGAAAAATTAGAAGCGAAGATCGGTCTCATGGTAATTTTATACTGCGGTTAAGAACTTTGCATAATTAAGATATACCCGAATTTGACGTTCATACGTTACATAATCGTCTTGGTTTCTTATTTCTCTTGATCTTTATTATTTTATGATAAGTTATATCATATCATATCGGTAATATTTTAACAATAACATAATTTATCAATTAATCTTCGCGTTAAGTGAATTGTACCTCTATGCATAGAACTCATATTAACTAGTGTTAATATTTTACTAGTTAAAATATCGATATCTTATCATTCGATTGAATTTCCTTGTCTTCTATATTAGCTAATGATTGAATTCGACCATAATTTACACGTTTACATTTACAAGTTGCAATATTAATGACTTTTTTATGCAAGGTGAAAGTTTAAACGCCCGCAGTATTTTAGGATATGATACTTCATAGTTTCATTTAACATATAAAAATAATAATATCAAAACAAATACCAATAAACAATCAAAAAACCTACGTTAAAGTTTGTTCAATCATGTAAACCTCACGAACTCAGTACATGTAGTATTTCGTAACTAACAACTAAGCCAAACTAGGTTAAGATAATTCCAATATGGAAAAAGTCCCCCCACTATATGTGTATTTATGCCCTTATGTGATCTTTGTAATATTGTTGCAGTGATGAATTATATTTTTTGATTCAGTGTCACTATATCGTGCTAGCAACGTACTCAAGGACGCCACGCCGAAGAAATGGACCTAGACTTGAGCCGCTGCCGAGGGAAGTATAGCTGATAGATTATATTTTACTACATAATAAAGAGAACATTGTTTTCGAATTTCTTCGTTAATATATCGATGCGAATCTGGTGCGGGAATTAAGGTTTTAATAAAAAAGAGTTAATCCTAGTGAGGGACTGGCCGACTATGTGACTCATGTATTTATCGAATGTATTTTGACGTACATAAGTATTCTGCCAGAACCTAAACAAAAAAAAAAATGATTTACATTTACACATAGATTTAAACTTCTATTTATACTGTGAAAGTATATACGGTACTTATAATAAAAAAATAATTCCTATATATATTTTTTTTTATTTTTACCAACTAGATGCCTATTCACTCTACTCTTGAAGACTCTCAAGTTATAAGATGTCGGGAAGACAGACGCCGGGAGTGAATTCCACTCTTTAGCCGTACGTATAACCGTCTAGTCGGCCTCAATGGAATGGGGACGGCGGAATTATATCATGTAATTCCTGTGCACACTCTCCAAAATGTAACCTATAAAACACTGAGAGACATGCTACTTTCGTCGATGGTCTAAACTGAGCATTCTTTTGTCCCACAGTGCTTCACCGATAAGCCGACGAGCACGACGCTCAATAGAATCAAGAGCAGCCAGCTGATATTTGGCTAATCCATCCCATAAGTGGCAGCAATATTCCACACATGAGCGTACTTGAGCTTGATACAGGTTAGGAAGTTGTTCTGGTGTAAAATATTGCTTAACTTTAGAGAGGATCCCAAGTTTTCTTGCAGCTGTTCTCGCTTTCTGTTCAATTGAGCGCTCGAAATTGAGATCCGATGTTAGTTGGATCCCAAGAAGCTCGAGATTGTCGGTCACTTGCAAAGAAACACCTTGAAAAGTAGGGGTCAAGACGAACGACTTCGTTTTGTAGAGAAAAGACACGCCTATGTCTTTTCGGGGTTAAACTTAACCAGGTTTGAATCACCTCAGTCAGCAACAAACCTAAGGTTTTTATTCAACCGTTCGATCATGGCCTCTCGCTCTTTATGGATTTCCGAGTAGCTGGCCTGAGGACTGGACATGTACCTCTCAGATACAGTGCTGTCATCCCGCGTACCCAAAAATACTGAGTATAACAGATCATTGATGTGCAGCAGAAATAGGGTTGCTGAGAGTACAGATCCCTGAGGAACTCCGGCATTTACAGCCTTGGGATTAGACGAGCAGCCATCAACAACTACTCGTATAGTCCGTTCTCTAAGGAGATCTCTAATCCAAGTCCGTAGGCGTTCGGGTATTCCGTATGCTTGGAGCTTACTTAAGAGGCTAACGTGCCATACCTTGTCAAATGCCTTCGAGACATCTAGAGAAACAGCTTCGGCTTCTCCATGTTTATCGATAGCCTCACTCCAGTAATGGGTGGCACACACTAGGAGGTCACCAGTAGATCGTTTTTGTTGAAAACCGTATTGGCGATCACTGAGAATATCATTAAGCTCTAGGTATGTCAACAACTGCTTATTTACTATTCGCTCCATTACTTTACAGAAAATATTTCCTTGACTGTGTTTTCTAAATGTCCTTGTAATCTCTGAAACAGCTATACCGATTTTCACAATGGCAGGTAGCTTATATTATAAGGAATAATTTTCTTTTATTAGATAAAATAAGGTTCCGTACAAATATAATAAGCTAAAAAAACAGTGTCCAGAACCGCACGCATTTATAATGAGCATGCGTTTTATTGCTAAATTTCGCTCGGTAGAAATTGTTAACACCTAGTTTTTAATAATATTTAACGCTCGAGAAATATTCTGGTAGCAAAAAAACTAGACAGATTTATTAGCACAGTATTATTAAAATTTATTGGCAAGAATCAATTTCTCCTTTCTAAAATCGACATTAGAACTATACACCATTATCATATGATTTGAATAAATTTGTTAATGAAAAACTGAATATAGCACGAGATTTAGAAAACTACTAGTCCACGGTTATTAAATCATCAGCATTATTAATTCATTTTATCTAAAATAAGCGTCTTAATGATATCATTCTATATCAGTGTTGCCAGTTTATCCGAAATTACATATTATTGTTTGAAATTATTCCATATTTGTTGCAACCTATTACAATTTTCTTAAATTTCGCGACGTCAAGTGGTCTAGTGTTCTTGTGGTTTGGCCGATGAAATATCAATCCGATGTCCACATGTTCGAATCTCGACAGTACTAAAAGGTATTTTTAATTCGCGTATAATTTTTTATTATTATTAATTTAAAATAGTATCACTATCGACCGACGGTGATGACAGTGAAGGAAACCATCATGAAAAAACCTGAACCTGAAAAATGTTCTGGTAATACCACCTTATGTGGGAAAATATAGAATTGTGGACTTCTCTGAAGTTGAAGTCGTCAATACGCTGTGGGCCGGCGTAAAGATTATGCCCATTCTTTCCTTCGAGAAGAATCTTATAGTTCTGAATTGGACCTCATACAGGACAATGAAAATTATTGTCTTTGCTATCACATTTTTAAAGTAGCAATATTCTTCACGTACTCTCCTCATATTCTGCGTAAATATTTTATAAATTGCGTAATTTCAAGACGAGCGAAGCCGCGAGTAAAATTTGCTGTTTACATATAAAATAATCAAAATCAAAAAGACCCAAGAAGGCACTTCTGAACGACAAAACTACCACCGGTTACGAAAACAATCCAGTCATTGTGAAGTACCGACAAGAAACTCGATATGGTTTTATTTTCATCGTACATAACACATCCATCCTATAATAGCCTTTTGACATTAGAACCCGCTTGACATTGGGGTTTGAACATACTATCTGGCAAATCGGTAATGTGCTTTGGGAACTTTGATGTAAAACCTATAAAAAATGTTACTGGCCTTAGCGACCCTGAAACATAGAATGACCAAATTCTTATTATTTTTAGTGTTAAAATTATAGCGGTCTCTTTTTAAATCCAGCTTATCTAAGCTATGTAGAGGATAGAAAAAACGACTCAACTTTTTTATCTGTGGGATGTTGATGTCTCTTTTAGATGTGCTAAGGAAAATTAAATATATTGAAACACATAGATATAAAATAAAATATAAAGATAGTTAAATTTGATCTAGGAAAAAATAATCTCTGAATTTTATGGTCAATTACGCGGCAACCCCGAAACCCTATCCAACAGATACAAGCACCGCCATTTTCGCGTGCATTTTAATTGGTTCTACCATTAATTATTCATGAGATAAAGCCGCTAATGACTCGCTGAGTACGTGTTAATTACGTATAGCCGTAGGAAGGTGGCAAGTACCAAGACCAAAGGAGATGCAGCACCTATTGTGGCGTCTACGTAAGAGGCTGCTTTTGGATTGCTTAAAATTAATTATTTACTGATAATTTTAGTTATAAAGAGTACTATATGTCTAATAAAATATTATTAATCATTTATTATATTGAATTCTAACCAAGCAGTTTCCTTTTATGCCCAAGGACGACAAAGTGAACTCACTATATTTTTTTACACTTTTCTAGCTGACTCAGCAACGGGTTGGTGTGGCTCAGTTATTGAAAAAGAAATTTAAAATTAGCGTGACGCCTTCTATAAGATATCTATAACTGTCAGTCCTATAGTTTTCTGACAACAAACTAGTTTAAAATGCCATCTGTTTGAGCCTGATGAAACTGAGAATTAATAATAATAATCAACATTGATAATCATTTAATTTGTAATTAAAATATTGAGGCCATTAATCGAAATATAACTTATGTTCTTTCTCAAGTTGGACCAAAACTTATATAAATGCCAGCATTCATGACGATTGGTTGATTAGTTTATTATGAACAAACATAATGACACCGAATTTTCATTTATTTAAATAGCTTATAAAAGTAAAATGTTTATTTAACAAAATAATCTTTATTTAACAAAAAAATATTTACATGGCATAAAAATCAATTATAAATTCCCATACTAAGAACTGAATCCTGTGCCGTCGGTAATTGACCAAAAATTCATTACAAACTTTCTAGCTGGCTCACTTATTTGACAAATAGAATTTAAAATATACATATATATCAAACTGTTAATATTACACAAATTTAAAATCTAAAGTACACAAACATATTAACATATATGATATATAATTGACATAATCATATAAAAGTCATTTAAAATAAGATATCCATTTTGATATAACTTAATTATTTGTTACGACAAATAATTATTAAACGAATTATTGCAGTTACTAATACGTGTGAAGACGCAGCCAAAGCTAAAAAATAATAAAAATATCGATACAATTAACATAAAATACGAGCAAGAAGCAATCGGGATATTTAAAATTAAAACATTTCATCGCAGACGATAGATTATGATTTACATAACTATGTGAAAGATGTTTTAAATAAGATATTCATCTTGCTATAATTCAATTAAATATTGGACAGATATAGATTACAAAAAATAATGCAGTTACAGACACACGCCGAACGCAGTCAAAGCTAAAAAATACTAAAAATACCAATACGGTTAACATAAAATACGAGCAAAAGCAATCAGGTTGTTTAAAATTAAAACATTTAATCTAGACGATAGATTATGATTTACATAATTTAAAGAAAAACACGTTTCAAATAACGGATATCGGAATATGTTACCGGGTAAGTGAGAATTCGTATAATTTATACAAAGACCGTTTTTATTTTTATTTATTTATGCACATAATAATAGGTATTATTTCTATGTTTATGTAATTATTATTCCACTTGCGTTTATTATTGTCTGTGAATAAACATCGATGTTTAGCTAAAAAACATCGACGTTTTGATCTCGATAACATCGACACTTCGATGTTATCAGAATAAAATATCGAAATGTTAATATATACTTTAGGGCCATCTAGTGTTGGATATAATAGATGATATCAAGCAACGTAATCGAAGTAAACCGTACAAACAGCTTTTTCCAAAGCTGGCCAACTCTTCTAGCAGCAATGGAAAAGGCAAAAGAGAAAACACATGACAAGGTTAATCTTTTTACAAACTACCCAAAATATATTGGAAATGTTACAGTGTTTCTCGTATTTTAGTCCTAATAGCAATAAACACGTTTAATAAATTGAATGGACTGTTGTATTAGTTACCGTTTTCAGTAATTCGATGTTTATCGCACATCGATACTTTTACATCGATGTTTCTTTAATATCGATCATCCCTAGTTAATATTATTATATTTTATACTTAACTATATGTTAAAATAATTAATTTATAACGAAATACGGAATTGTTCCCTTTGTAAATATATATGTCACATATTCGAATCTTAAACCTATCCTAATTGTGGTTTATATGTACACAATGGAAATAGAGTTAATTTCACATCAAAACTACAGAACGTATCGCCAAAAGACTGCAGTCATTCCGATTTGCGAGCGCATTTTTCACAGACAGTTCTGTGCTACTTATTTTTTGTATTCTATTGACCTCTTATCATCTATTTAATGTCGAACAAAGACGAGACGGGAATTTGTTATAGTCTTAAGATCCCGGAGCGATTAGACACTACATATTTTTAAATATATGACACCTTTCGTTCTGAGTAGTATTTCATGTATTCGCACTCACATGGTTGAATCTGTGACAAATGTACAGGTACCAGGTGAGGATAATGACTTTTATATACGTTTTCTAAGATATAATATACCCGTATAATGTTGACCTTATTCCTCAATTTCTCTACCAATGTTATACTTATTTTTAAACTTATTCATTCTAGTTAAACCACACACCCATCTCAACATTTGCTCCTCTGCCACATGTTTTCTCTCATCTGTCTTCTTCGTACCCCAACACTCAAATCCATACAGCATACCGTGCAGCTAGAAAAAAATCATATACAAAAACTACATTAAAGCTTGCAGAGCTTGCGGAAAACCATAGTTTATTTTCATGAAAACTTGTAATCGATCTATACTCTGCTATGTCACCTTTATTTTGAACACAAACATTCCTATTGCTATGCAAATATAATTATACAAAAAAAGTTTTGCATTATTAGAGAAACCAGCATTGATAAAAAAATCTTAATATTTCTCTTAAAGTCGGACTGTTGCCAAGGCGCTTGGTCAAGAAAGCCGTTTCCGGCTATTCACATACACGTGGATTCATTGAGATGAATAAAATAAACATTTAGAATATTAACGTATGCTAATTCTCCTAATTGAACAAAGTTATAGCACATTATCATTCATTATACCGTGTTTAAATATTTATTATATAATAATTGAGTGTGTCGTCTAAATATTGTTTCGGTCTGATCAGATTCTTATGTTTTTCTTTTTTTTAAAGACTATCTTTTGCCCGCAACTTCGCTCAGTACATGTAAGTCAAATCATCTAAACATTAGCGATAACTATATCAAAATTCAATACGTAAATTGAAAAAACCTATAACGAGTACAAACAAGAGTAAGAGGGTCAGGAGCGCATAAGTGACAACTCCGATGTTAAAAGCGTCCATCAGTTGTCAACCGCTTTCCATCAGGCAGACCGCATGTTTATTGCCACCATAGTGGGATATAAAACAGCAGGGAACACCGAAAAGACACACGATAGAAGTGATTATTTTTTTACTACAGAAAAAAAAATACGTGTGGCACTCGGGGACTGCCGCGGTAAAGCTATTGCATAGCATTTTTACACTTTTTGAGCGTGGTGACCGATAAGAAAACAATTTTTTTCTTTTATTAAATAAATGAGAAGTTAGTATTGTTCAAATATTTTTATTATCTTACAATACATGTAGGTTATTCAGGAAAACACTTTGTACACAAATTATACGAGTACAGATATTCACTGTTGTACGTAGATGATAAATAGCTATACACCAGTATACTTTCTCACAAACAGCTGATTACTTATTCGTCCGATTTCGGAGCAGCTCGTCTTGATCTGTGCGAGCCATAATACCTATAATACTTATATCCTTATTCTTTATATCCTATAATACTCGCTATACTCTTTGGTGCGAGCTTTGTACAGTCGTACCATATATACGTTAAGCGAACGCTTAGCTGAGCTACATGGTAGGCAGAGTGGGGGGTGTTAGGTTTTTTCGTTACGGAATTTTTGGATTCGGTCTCCACGCTCAAGGCCCGCGATAGAAGCTATGTAATAGCTTAAAAACATTTCAATTACTTATCAATCATAGCTTTTGAATAGCATAGAGCGTATTTAGTAATCGTCACGCCACCTAAATGTAGTACACGCAACCATGAGAACAAAAGAAAGCACCGAAAGCTTATTTTTAACTGTTGTCCAAGAATAAAAATAGCTTAAATTTCGTAACGCCTAGACACTTCAATAAATTCAGCCTATAATATTAAGTGGGAAGAAACGAGCGGCCATTTTGCAACGAAACTTGTATAATATATGAAGATTATTAAAAAAAGCAAAAAGATACAGAATTAAAATTATCTCTGAAACAGTATTCAGCTTTGTTAAGACATAAATCTGATAATTCATTTGTCAACAGCAAAGCTATTATCGTTTTATTTTTAGAGTTAACATTTCAGATAATATTATTAGATACCAAAAGTGGATTTATATAAAACAAAAAAAAAAAATACAATTACCAATCTCTGCACGAAAACTCGCTTTAACAATCAAATAACTCAAGTAACGCGATTAATCATAAAAAGCCAGAGAAATAGAAATAACAATGTAAACTGGAAAGAACTCACGCAATACAACAACAATCACGCAACACAACCTTCCAGAGAAACAACCGTGTAAAAATGTCTCCAATAACTCGACTGACAAACCTTTTACTTTACTAGCCGTGTTAACTTTCGACCAATGGCGTAACAGGTCATTAGTAACACCCCCAATATAGTCAATAGTAGTACGGAGAGTGTTCATAATATAATTTAATAAATTAAAATAACTCAGATAATACAACTTTATAAAATGTAACAAAAATTGACAAAATAATACAAAAGAAAAATATGATAATAAAACAAGTCACAAAATACATAAACTCATATTTGTTCGTGATGAGATATTTTATCAAAAAACGATCAAATAAAAACTCATTAAGTAAATTGGATAAAATTGGAGCAACATTATATCACATATTCGAATATTGGAAACCTGTTTAACTGCATACTGTATTCAGGAAAGATTTATAATTAATGTACAGTCGACAACAGAACTCATTAATTAATTTAAAATAGACAAAGACTTATTGAAATCATTTATAGCCTGTTAATAATTTGGACACAATTTGCATGATTATCTGTAATTTGGGTAAATAAAGGGTATTGATATTAATGTTAGTATTAACCTGAGTAATTTTCTAACTGTGCACGTCATTTTTGCTGTTAAAGGAAGGTATTGTTATGATAAAACTTGTTTTTTAATAAAAATCCTTTAATGAGTAACTTCTAGCAACGAAGTACACCGAACAGGTTATGTTAGTACAAAACCCCTGATCGCCTTCTCTGCGTTTCACAAGGCACAGGTACCATTGTTTTTTTTTTCCGAAGTGACTACGCTATTGACCCACCCAGCAAGGTTTTAACAGCTTCACCGGACTACTAAGGCGAGCGCTTAAGGCACTCAGCCGATTTTTTTTTGGCAAACAGCTCAAGGGTGCACGGCACACCTCGGCTTGGCTGTTGCATGTTGCATGCAAAATCGCGACCTATCTTAGATAACCTAGCTAACTATTCATATGTGTATGAGTTGTTGAAACGTATATGTGTACCAAGCATACACGCCTCAACAACTCCTCCATATATTTATTATCGGAAAATTGAGTTTTTCAGTTCGAAAAGGGAAAAAATAAGTAAACCATTCCACTTTCAAGTGTAAGCGTGTAGGCGTGCACGTGTGTGGGGGTGATCGTGTAGTGTTGTAGCGGTGATGTATATTTGAAACCCCCCCATTGTTTTTTCCTAACTCTTTCTTCTTCAGTAATTTCAAACTCACAAATCCCAGAACACTTGTTAACAACGTGCTCGGACACGGCATCTATCGAGTCAGTCGTCAAATTATATGATACGAAATATATATAAGAGTTATCGAGGTATGTGTGCTTGATACATATATATATATATATATATATATATATATATATATATATATACATTCTTATTATATGTATAGAGATATTTCTCAATGTTATTAAATCTCTCTCTCTATTACTTAACGATTTCTAGGAGGTATTATTTGTCGTAATTATTACTTTGTAATAAATAATGAAGTTGTAGCATAATAGTTGAAATTCTACACAACAATTTTATGACAATCCATTGAACGGTATGAGAGTAGATATGCAACAGCGCCATCTTGTGGCTAATCATAGTAAAAAAGTGTAACATAACATTCGTCTCTATGAAAAAGAAAAACTACATTGGAGTGCTGATTTTAAAGGTGATAAATTCGTGTTCGATTTCCAACAGTATAAATTAGAGGAAAAATATTATTCCGACCGAGAATTAAATAGAAATTAAATGTGCTGTTTATTTTTATCTTCAATAAAAATAAAATGAAATGGTTCCGTAATTCAATGTAGCCACTTAAACGCAATAAACAGCAAGCAGTTTTAATATACGACGTGCGAAATATATAAATTAAACGTTTTATCACGCGCCAATTATTTTCAATTTCCGCGAAATAAGTGACTCGCCAGTGTAACATTTTACTTACAATAATTACATATTAGATGTAACGTGGTTTATTGTATCCGTTTGTGTGTACGATTTCAAATCAAATATATTATAGTGTCATGCTTATACGAACGCAAAGTTTAGAAGATATTACAACACAATGGAACGTGTGTATATGTTTTTAATATAAATAAATTTCATTGGGAAATGTCAGATATATATTATTGTAAAGATATTTAAAAATCTTAAAAAGAAAAAACACATAGTTATTGATATTATATTAAATATATTTTTTAGAATTGTACACAGAAATGTTTGTCCAATTATACATATTTATCTATAAAATATATTCTTAAGAAATACATCTGAAGGTTGTTAACTGTTTAGACAATAAAGGAGCATATAAAGGAATTATATATGGACATAAAAAAGATTCCAATAAACTTTAACAATTCCGGCTACAATAATAAAATATCATTTTTAAGACGCTTATAATGTACTTTGCTTGAAAATAATAAAAAGTAAGATTAACATCATACGACAACGTATAATGTTGATAAAGTACATTTACGATGAAGCGATAGCAAATATTAACCGGTAACCATTTTCGTTAACTGCCCGGTTGTGATACATAAAGTTAATAACTTTTTTAAAACACATATCAATAGAAATCTGCACCGGTACTAGCGAGTAGATAAATCAATAGATAAACTATGTTTATGCTTAGTTTTATAATTAACTTGTTAATCCCCAATTATCTGTGATACATTTTAAAAATTAAATGCCTATAGTTTCTTTTTACTTACAATGTATTTGTACAAAAAACTTCAACGAGATAAAAAAAAGTTTGTGAAGCCGAGGTGTGCCGTGCACCCTTGAGCTAGTTGCCCAAATAAAATCGGCTGAGTGCCTTAAGTGCTCGCCTTAGGAGTTCGGTGAAGTTGTTAAGACCTTGCTAGGTCAATAGCGTAGTCAGTTATAGAAAAAAAAAAAGAAAAAGTTTGTGTGTTTGAATATTTTTACTAATTTGTATAAGATAAACTTAATAACATTTTTATAAACGACGTTTGTACTTCGGTTAATAATGAACTTGTTAACCCTAATTATCTATGATAAATTTTAAAAATTATATGCGTATAGTTTTTTTTACTTTCAGTGTATTAGTACAAAAGACTTCAAACGATGTACGAAAATTTTGTTCAAATAATGTTACTAATTTGTATAAAAAAACGCTTGAGAATGTATCAACTTTGTTCTAAATACTTTCTTGCGTTATTAGCTACTTACTATATTTAATAGAATGACACTCTGGTAGCTCCTATAGCTACCTTCTTTATGATATTTTCGGGGTAAGTATGACGAATGAAATAAGTAGAATCCTATTATCGTAGCTAATTATTTTAAACGTGAAAGTGAGTTTGCTTGTTCCGCTTTCACGTCTAAACTACTCAGCCGATTATCATGAGATTTTCCATACAAGTTGTCAAGATTGCAGAAAAGAATAGGTAGTTTTCTTTTAGACAAAAGGGATTCATACAGATCCCGACGGATATGGATACCCCGAAGGGGAAATCTTTTTTAAAGCAAGCAGAGTGACAAGCAAAAGCTTATGATATTATACAAGAGTACATTTTTTTAATTGGATAGATGTATGTTCTTTCTCACGCAGAAACTACTGAATGGACTTTGATGAAACCCAACCCAAATACTCTCTTTTCTGTGACAAATAGCATGTTTTAATATCACATAGCCTTTATCATGCTCCAAATTTAATGACTTTATGTGTCTACTTATTTACACACAAATTGTGCCGTACCATCATACCGTATGCTGTGACGTACATATACATAAAAAAAACCGCAATCATCTAACGTATACCAAAAATCCTTTTTAATTTAAGAATATACACGAGATAATTATGACAAATTTAGGTATCAGCGTCATAAAAACCATAATATTTATGGCAAGCAAACTTCGCGTAGTAAAAAATTAAATTGAAAGCTATTGAAATTTCTCAGGTAAGTTTAGGGAGACAGCGAAAGTGATTCTTTACTAATAATCTGAATAATAATTTTACATTCCGTAAATAAATTTTATTTGTATATGCTTAAACAAAACATAATGAATTCATTATTTGATCTGGTATAATTAAATAAGCCGTGAATTTGAAAACTTATACAACATACCATTAAAATCAGAATAAGATATCTACAGTCTCAATTCATAGAATCGTACGCTTCGTATCGAATAAAAGTCATAAAAATGTAGCAAAAAACCAAGATGGCGTCGTGTCACGCACGAGCGGTCGCCTCCGCAATCAAATCTCGATGGATGTCAAAGACATTGGACTGTGTAAGGAATGAACGGTATGCTATTTCGCAGCTGCATGAAACACGCGAACACGTGTAGGTACGTTCCGATAAAAGGAGACACTTCGACGGGTGTTGACAACATTTGGAATATGTTGTGTATTAGTGACATGGAAACTAAAAATATATCGTGTAAAATATTTATTTTGTTATAGTTCTCTGTATGAATAACATTACATTTTAAAATGTCACTTTTAATTGGACAATACTATGTTGCTTATAATGCCGCTTCCCATTCTTAAACATATTTTAAAAATAATAGCTTATATCTTGTAAGAACTTACAACATATTTATAAAATAATATACAAGAGTAGTTTTCTATCATTACCATCCTGTGAGAAACCTACTGCAGCGCCTTAAGCCTATTCCTGAAGGAAGGTATGGGCATAATTATTGCACCAGTGCACGACATATTAGCGAGTTCAAACTTTGAGCAATCCAAAGTTCTATATGTCCCACATACTAGAAGACATTTATTAAGGTCAGGTTTCTCACGATGTCTTCCTTCTCCGTCAGCCGATAGGGTTATCAATTTAAAATAATGAATGTACGCGAATTCCGAAAAATTCGTTGATATACTCGTATGCCAAGATTTGAACCTGCGGATAGTGAATTGACATTTCACGGGTAAAACCACTTGACCACTACAACTCGTGTTTTCTATGCATAGCGAATAATAATGTCAAAATTGATTTTACTGCTATTATACTACCAGGGGGTATACTTTCGAATATCTCAAAAACTATATGTACCACATCAATTTATTTATTCTTAATACAAAATGAAACAATTCATCTAACAATCGTTACTGTAACACGGCTTAAATGACTTGACAAATTCAAGTTACGATACTGTACATTCATTGCATTATGATACCATCGAGATATAGATATTTATAGTTATTTTATATTAACACCTACATTTCATGTTGAGGTCAGATCGACGCGTGCTCAATCTTCCAGGCGTTTGATTCTGACGTTAGTTATCTCGAGTTGCCGTGTCTCTCGGCTTTACATATCTTAAAGAAACATGACACATTAGATAATGTACAAAAAATAAATAGAAATTTAATTTTTATAATAGCATCTCGAACATCCCAGAACCCCCCCCCCCCCCTTGTACTCTAAACACAAATAACAGAAAGAAAGGCACGCTCCTTGCTAGCCTTAACGTAAAAGTGAAACTTCAAATACTCTCCTTTTTAAGTTATCTTTTTAACACCTTAAGTTTTAAGTTCTATACTCCCGAGAAACATATAAAAAGTCACACAATTGTAAAAAACTTTTCAAGGTCTTGATAACTGTTATAACCTATTTATATCAAATATTTATTCCAAACATATGACCTTACTACCCCCCCACTAATATTATAAATGTGGATAGAAATTTGCTTCTTTGTTTGTTATGCTATCATGTCTGAACTTCTTATCCGGTCATTGTGGAATTTTGCATATGCGTTTTTAAGCAAGATACCTGTTATCCACAAATAGTTTCAAATGTTTCCGACGGACATATCAAATCTGGGTTGAGGCAAACGGATCTGCTAAATCTAGTAGTATATATTCGCTATATCATAGCTTAGTGAAGCGAGTGGTGTTGACAAGTAAACTCTATCATATTGTACGCCATCTTGACAACATTTATAGGCATCTCAAAAATTATCAAACCAACTGATACGTTAAAATTTTAATACTAACTAAATATAATTATAAAATAGATTTATGTTTGTGTTTTATCGTAAAATTGATGTTATTTTATAAGATCGAATATAACTAATTATACACTAAAGCTGAAGATTAGTTTACTTCCAATTATAATTCAAGGAAATGACAAATTAATACAATAAATAAATGAAATAAATTTATGCTGGATGTTAATAATAAAACTATATTTTAAAATTTAGTTCATTAACGGTTTCAAATATACGTAACGCTATGATTTATAATAAAATTTCATTTTATATTGTCGTTTTATAGGCAAGTCGAAGTGGTCCAATTATTAACACCAGTGTTATGTCGATCTGATCTCTGATAGGAATACGATCGACATGTGCAACCATCATTTTTTAATTCCCTTACATTTTATTATAAATTAACTTTAATTAGAGATATTATTCTTTAACGAATGAAAAGACAACAAAATATTGTTTACCAATAATTTTCGCAAAAGAAAACGTGTTGATGAAAAATAATAAGGTCTCAATCCCATTCAGAGATCGCCTAAATACAAACAATTTGAAACTCAATCGGTAAGCATCTAAACTGTGTATTGTGGAAGGAACAATACAGAACCAATTTCCCTATAGGTTTGGCATGTTTAATATCTTACTATAATATTGACACAATCTTAAACGAATCACAAAATATAACAAAAATCAGAAATTATAGTCGAACTAATCAAATATATTAAAAAATAAATGAAAAGAAGAAATCCCCAAAAATCGTCTTAGACATATAATAATAACTCATCGAATGACGGCCCTAAAATTTGCGTCATAAAAATAAGCACTTGATCAAAACAGAAGGAGTTTCTGAAATAATTAATAACCGATATGAATATTAAAATTATTAATTAGTAGCGGGCACGGCAGACGTTGTCCCGCCCTAATTATAAATGAAATCATTAACTAATTATATATTAAAACTTTCCTCATTAATCACTTTATCTACTCGTGAAAACCACATGAAAATTCGTTGAGTAATTTTTGAGTTTATCGCGAACAGACAGACAGACAGACGCGGTAAAGGACTTTGTTTTATACTATGTAATGATTATAGACAACAAAAAAAATCTTTTTAGTATATAATAAAATTATAATGAAAGCAATAAAAACTTTTATTAAGCAATAAAATAGCCACTGGTTATCTTATTTTCTAAATTGTTTTTTTCTTGCATACCAGAAATAGAACTGTAAATCATAAACTTAATTTATGCATAAATTGATTTATCACTAATTAGGATTAGTATCAATTGTATTATGGCCAAATTTAAAATACTTTCAACAATATTTATTTAGGTAAATTTCGAATGAATATGATTTTTTAAAATATTGTTTGAAAATAACAAAATGGAAACAGCTGATTGTACACTTTCTTTGATAATAAATATAGAGAAATAGAAAATACAGTTAGACATAAAACTAAAACTAGCTAATAATCAAAATTATAATGCAACTTACTCTAATTAACTCTATATACAACGTAGTAAGTATATTGATACTGCTGTAGTTTTAATACCAAAAACGAAATAATCGTTGAAAATAGAAATATTTCAACAAACCAGACACATATCATCTCTCTGTTAGCTATGGAGAGTCACCTTTTTAATGTCAAGGGTAAGCGTTAAGTCAAGATAAGTTTTCATAAAAAGATCTCTCGTCATCTATGTAATTTTTTTAAATATTTTATTTGAAATTTTTCAATTTCAGAATAAATATGGAAATGGTATTTTTGCTGGTTTTATTAGTTCCTGGTAGATAAAAGAACGCACTGGAATTATTCAGGATTACATACAAATTAATATATTAATATTAAATCTTCTATGCATTCCCTACATATGTATGTTTCGACATATAAGTGCAAGAAATAAGACTAAAGCGCAAGGCAATGTACCTGAAGTTTTGTTCTATTTTTTTATTATTACATACAATTCTTCACACTGAATATAGTGCATTTGATGGTATTTATAATAAAACTCAACAGTATGGAGGCCAAACTTTGTAAAAGTCGTCTTCATTACATCAGTTTGTAAAAATTACTGCCATAATATAATTAGATATATTACACTTGTTTACCGGAAAACGTGTGGTGCTTAAACTACTTCTTTAAAAACTGCGATAAATTTTGACATAAATGAACACAAACCCTCTGAAATATACATATATTAATATTGTACTTATATACACATATCTAATAAAATAAATTAAAGTGTCGAAATATAAATTATAACAAATGTAAACAATTATCTATACTTAATATTATAAAGCTGAATAGTTTATTTGCTTGAACGCGTTAATCTCAGGAAGGTCCGACTTGAAAAATTCTTTCAGTGTTAGATAACTCATTTATGGAGAAAGGCTATATATATCATGACGCTAAGACCAATAGGAGTTGAGCGACAATGAAGAATGTTTCAAAATGGGAGTTAACCTATTATTTAAAGATATTTTCACTCACGTAAACGAAGTCGCGAGTTAAAGTTAGCGTTAGCCCATAGTAACTATCCCACACGGACAAATTCGCGGGCAGAAACTAATGTAATTCTAATTGAGTTGATCCATTTTTTTTTATGGAAACTCACCTCGCTACAATTATTCTTAAACTCGTTATCGTTACAATATAAGTTGAAATGAGTTAATAAGACAGCTCTTGGTTCTGTTTTACTTGTTAATAGACAACAACACCCACGTAAATAACAAGTTATGGCTTTAATGTGAATGCCAGACTTCTTAATTGCATACTTTAATTTAATTAATACGAAATTAAATTATTTAATGTTGTGCTTAGATGCAATACATGTTTCGATTGAAGGTACTAAATAAATAATAATGAAAACTCTTTATTGCACATACGTTGAAAATATACAAAATTAGACATCAGTTTACAATATGTGTAAGGTGGTAAGTAGGCGCCCTTTTCGCTTCGAGCGATCTCTTCCAGGCAATCCTTCGGAGACGATTAATTTTTTAAAATATTGGTTAGCAGTATAAACACACACACACACACACAAAATTACAAAACTATAAATTAAAAAAAGAAACAACTCTATAAAACAGTTCTATTAAGACAGGGACAGACAGAGGTAACACCGGTGTAGATATTTTTTAATAATAACAAGGGACTTGCTTATCTAATAGCAAGGGATTTTGTTCCAAATGTGTAGAGCTTCAAGAAGCACATGTGTCTTTTATGAATATACTAGTAACTCTTTATTGACGGTACTTGTCAGACAGATTATCTGTGTATTTAAAATATGCTGTTATTATGGTCGAAGCTTATCGCCTTAAAAACTATATACTTAATACACTTTTTTTAAACAACACTGAGCGAAGATTGATCTCAGTCACACCTGGTGGAAGTGGTACTTAACCTTTTTTTAAACTGGCCCCAAACATGTTTCACTTATGGCAAACTACTAATGTTTCAGTATTCAATTTTAAAAAACGTAATTTCATATCAATAACATTTTAATATAGTCAAAATTGGTTGTCCGGTAAAACAAGCTGAGTATAGCCCTTATTATGTCTTTCCTACCAAAAGAACGTGAAACCATTTTCATAAAAGGGAATTCCCATGCAACAACTAATATTTCATAGAAATGTCTATATCCAAATGGGAGGTATGTGGTATAGTAGAAGTGTGAATAAAGTAATAGCTGGAAATTTTCTGTTTAAACATTCCTGATATTAATCTAATATTCGTCAGACAATAGGCTATAATATTTTAGTCTTTTTAAAATATTAGGCCTTTATTTTTTATCTCTCTTGTAGTTCTTACTAATATTATAAATGTGAAAGACAAGTTATTCGTTTATCACGTGTCCATACCCTAGGAGAATACTGAATAATCGACCGTCTTGAAATATTGCAAACACGTTGACAGGCATAGAGCATACCTTTCATAAATAAAGTAGAAGTTTCTGAGGGATGTGTCAAATCTATCCCTTATCGAACTGAAAAAACTATAATTTTCCGATAACAAAATTTACGGAGGGGTTGTTGAGACGTATATGCTTGGTACACATATGCGTCTCAACAACTCAAACATATATTAATAGTTAGCTAGGTTACTTAAGATAGGTCGCAAGTTTGCATGTAACAGGCAACAGCCAAGCCGAGGTGTGCCGTACACCCTTGAGCTAGTTGCCCAAATAAAATCGGCTGAGTGCCTTAAGTGCTCGCCTTAGTAGTTCGGTGAAGCTGTTAAAACCTTGCTAGGTCAATAGCGTAGTCAGTTCGAAAAAAAAAAGGTGTCAAATCTAGTTTTTATTTTATTTTGCCTGTAGACTCTTGGTCCGCTCCTTTATTGGTTTGGTTTAATGTGTTACATACGTTAAAAATCGAATCTGTGAGCAACTGTTTTTTTTATTTATTATTATACCTAACTATTATCTCATCACTTAAATAGTCGAATTTAGATGAACACGAGCGAAGCTGAGAGCAAACGCCACTACCATATTATTAGATTATAATTACACTTCGTTTCGACCTTTAAATATTATGATTATTTGTGTAAACTGTAGTCGAAATTACATTAATTTTATTATCCTCTTTATTATCTTAACCAAATAATTTGAACAATTATGGGATCATATTTGTAACGATACTTTTTTAGTATGTGTTTGGTTATTAGAACATCAAATCAATAAATAATTGACTCTTTTTACATTGTTGACTCAGCAGTGACTTTTTGTTTATGGTTTTTTTATTATTTTTTTTATCGTTTCTTCTGTATTTGTACTTTCGAGTTTCAATAGAAATTGACATCATCACTCAGATGATTATCACGGAAAGTTTTTATAAAAGGTAAAATAAAGACTTAATACCAGATACAGCCAGCTTGAAATGATTCTTACCTTTTCAATGTTGGGAAATCAAGGATGGCATCACATAAACTTACGGATCTCAATAAGTTATGAGTTTTATTTTCGAAGGCTTTTGTTAGAGCTTCAATACGTGTATATTCTATCATTATACGGTAAATTTCTCTCATGTTACTCATATTTAGTTTATGTTAGAATTAAACTTAGATTTTTTTGTTACGGTTTGCACTATTTATTAGTTTCGGCTGTTCATATACATTGTTTTCTTATTATTTTCTATATTTGTAAAATATATACGATTTCTAAGGAACTGGTAAATACATAGTATGGAGGCAAATTAAAAAAAGAAGATCATGTAAATTTATTATAGGTATAAGTACACAAACTTGATTTTTTAAAACTCGATATGATTAATTTTCTTTATATGTATATCATCTTATTAATTTCATTAAGACTAAATATAAAAGAGAACTAAGCAAGCGTAACAGACGTTCCGCGACTACAATCAGTCAGCGTTGTAATTAAAAATTATGTCTCGTTTTATAATATTTTCTCGTTCAATGGTATGTAATTTATTTAAAATATAGAAAAGAAGTTAATTCCAAGATAACTGTAATAGAAAACGAAACAAAAAAAAAATTAGTGAAGTATAAAAAATAACTTCATTGAATTAAAAATAAGATTCCACTGTCACATTCCAGTGGCTGAAATTCGACCGTAGTAAGGTGGTACAATTTTTTTTCCCATGGTTAATATATAGATTTTTATCTGTATTCTTTTTCTAAATAGGAAATCCATGGAGTATTACATATATTGTAGATTATAATCCTAAGTATGATGATTAAAGAGTTATAAATATAAGCGTTGTCACGTCAATAGTACTGAGAAGTACATTTATATTTTTTTTACCATCAAGGCTTATCCTTAATTAGTTAGTGAATAATAAATTAAAAAAAAACGGTAGACGATAGATGAGAACGAAACTAAACTATTTGTCTATTTATAACATGTATGCGAAAAAGAAGAATGAAGCACACTCGTAAATTTACTATAGATGTTACATTAATATTTCACTTTTTTATTATATTTCATACGAATTCTATAACGGAAAGAAATAAATAACTCAAGATACAAATGACAATGTGAAATAGCGTATCTATAATTTATGTAACGTACATACAGCCTCGCGTCAGTTGCGCCTACACGTCATTGAAATCAATGAACAATACGATATGTTTGTACAGTTCGATGTATTCTTTTTTTATATAAATACCATAAATAAAAATAGAATATTTTTATTGCTTAATTTGAAAAAAAATACCTTTACATATTCTGTAGTAATTGTTTAGATTATTTTTCGCTTTTTTAACCTTTCCCACATCCAACAGTTTAAATAACAAAATTATAAAACCCAGTAATATTATATAGGATCCCGTAATAAACTTACCTCTTTGCTGTCAACGATACGGTCATAAACGTCACTGGCACAAAAGCACTGAACCACTGTAAAAAAATAACAACCGCGCACTTCACAACAAATTCGTATTTCGAACACATTAAACACATAAATTTTTAATCTATTGTAATAGCGCACGAGTATTTCTTTTCAGTCAGCTGATCGCTGGCCGCAAGGACGTTCCGTTTTAAAAATATAACAGATGTATGATATAACCGGAGGTCATTGCACCCGAAAAGCTCTCGGTTGGCGGACCGTGAATGAACAGGTATCGTATTTTGAGTTCTTTTTTTTTATAAATGTATATAATTATTTCAAACGCGCGCGCTCTGCCCGCGGTCTCCGCAGCGAATGAGGAGCTGAAGAACTATTTCAAACACTATTTTCTCTAATCCTTTTCTGCGCGTGCACAAGTGTGCTGTTATTGGTAACAAGTGCTATGGTGTGCCCCGAGGCGGAAGAGGGGCTATCTTTATGAAGTTAGTTCAGCCAATGTCTATTGACATTAACGATTCTGTCACATAATAAAGTTTAAGCCGATTTGTTTCGGCGGAAATAAAACACACAATTTTTCCATGAAGAATCATTTTATTGCTGTCACCATCACCAATACGACTATTTAACTGTAACAATTTAAAATACGTACAAATACAATAATTTGTAAAGAGTTGAACTTATTGAACAGTAAAATTGTCACTTATTAAATCAATTATTTAACAATCAATTTTGTAGCTATAAAATACGTAGCTCGTTGATGTCTTTTGTATGACGTTCGATATCCGAATGAGAAAGACATAAACGACAACACTATTTAAAGTTTTTATGTTACCATTACAGGGTGCAGTTTCATAAAAGAATTTGGAATAAGTATTTTTCATGTATTTATATCAACAATTTAACAACTTGTTGCCAATTTTGACACACGTAATGTTGAGGTTTCAATTCTGTAAATATAATCAGAATCGGGTTTCAACTTAATAGATCTTTTATTTATGTTGATTAATATTTAAATACAATAAGAGAATTATGTAGGCTCAAAGTATATTTCATTGTAGTATTTTTTGAAATTACCAGATTATGATATGAGTGTAGTGTATGCCGAGATTCAAACATTTGTAATATGGATATAGCTATTTTAATAATTAATAGGATACATGGAATGCATAATTAAATAGTGCTAAAGTACGCTAATTACACATTACATCATTTTCACATTAATACTAATATATGATTTCTTTTTCAATAACTTTTGGTTTTGTATACTTAAGATTACTGTATCATAGTTGATTGCAAAGATATTATTTAAACATAGTATCTAGTTACTAGCTTATGTGCTGGAGGGTCATCAGCACTGTTAACCCGGTGAGGGAGTAAGGGTCCATTAGACAAATAGCGTATAGACAATTAAAAAAAAAATGATCATCGACAATGTTAGTTACGTTTTAACCAATTTATAGTGAAATTTAAAACTAAACCTTTTTTTATTAATAAGGGCTTATATCTTGTAATACTTAAACAACAATACCGAACAAACTTAATTTCTTTCAGATAAAGCTACAGTTATTTTCACAACACTATCCAGTGGACTATTTAGACTTAACTTGGGATGTCTAAACAATCATTGGGCAGTAAAAAAAACTCAGTAGGTACAGAATGTTATATTAAAGCCATAAACGTGCCAATGCCTAACCTAGCCAATGACTAACTTTTATATTAAAAAAAAACTAGTCTCCTAACGCTAAAACGCAGCGGAAGCTCTCAAGAGAAAAAAACCCCGTTTTTTAAACATTCTCCATTGATGCTCCGCCCCTATTGGTCTTAGCGTGATGATATATAGCATATAGCCATTCTCGATAAATAAGAAAAAAACTACTACAACGTCACAACGTCACAAACTTTACCTCTTTATAATAGTAGTATATATTATTGTAATAAAGTAACTGTACCTAAAAGATATAGTAAGATCGTGTCAAGTAAAGTACTTGAGTGTTGTTTACTTTATATATTATCACGTGAGTGTTTGCTTGTATGATATTATATCGAATTAACTGATGTTATTAAGATAGTCACAGCAGTCAAATAAGTCTTACATTTTCACATTAATAAAGGAACCTGTTTTCAAGACATTTTAGTTTTAATAACAGAAGTGTTAAAAACCTCCTTGATTTGTATTGTTTGAATTTATATTTAAAACAAAAAATAATTATCTTCAAAATTATTCTTATCAAAATTAATATAAGATATAATTAGGATTATGTCATATATTCGTCATGCGTTTGCTGAATTTATGAAAACGACGACGTAGTTCGACAATTATAGTACTTTTAAAAGGTTTTTATGCACCATAATACTTAATTTATGTACAAAATCAAAGCATATACATGCCAATAGCATATATAGATTACGTAGTGAAAAAGTATTCGCTTAAATTCCATTATCCAGGGTTAAAGTACAGGAATTTGTTTCTATGTGCTAATCGTCACCCGCGTTTCCATTTTACGATACGTATTATTTACTACTCATAAGTCCGTATAATTCGAAATTGAATTAAAATTTTTTACACAAAGTTGACATTTCATTATGTTCCAGTAGTGTCACTTTGAATAACAGGCTTCCTTTAAAGCTTCAGGATATTAGTATTAATCTAAAGCAAAAGATCAGATATTTTTGTGTGAATAATTTAACAGATAAAAATTTAATTATTTTTGATCAATAATAAAAACAGATGTTTTTCTTATTCTGAGCTATTCAAATTCAGACATTGAATCTAAAGCGAAAGATCAGAATAACCTTAGTATGAGTAATTTGATAGATAAAAAACTTATCAATATATGATCAACAAAATAAAATCAGTTGTTTTGTATTTTCTAATGTGAAATAATTATGCGGAGACATAAAAGTTTTTCCGTAATAAAATCATAAATAGACTTTACTACGCTACTTCAGGTTATTAAAAGTGAAATAAATAAACATGAGGTGCTGATTTCAAATTTTATTGATACATCTATAATTTGCAATGAAAAATGGAATCTATATATACGTACGAGTAATTAAAATACACTTCTTTCGATTTTTTTTTCCATATGACTACGCTATTGACCTAGCAAGGTCTTAACAGCTTCACCGGACTACAAGTTCTTTCGATGCTCAACTACGTTCAAACTAGTCAATGTACGACTTATATATTTTTTGGATTTCAATGTTTCTTTGCCATTTTTTAAATATTCAAAGTTACTTTTTTATTTATTTTTATATCATAGAAGGTAAACGAACAGGTGGGTTACCTGATGTTAAGTGATCATCACCATACATAGACACAACACCAGGGGATCGCAAAGTGCGTTGCCAGCCTGTGTTTAGAGAGAGGGGAGGGGTGGAAGGAAGGGAAGAGGAGAGGGTGAAGGTGAGGAGAAGTAGGTCGCCGGCGCTCTCACTGATCGAATGAAACGTAACAGTTTAAGCACTGATACTTCACGTCGGTTTTCTTCGGTACTACCGCGGACGAGTCGACCCATTCATACTGATACGCTTCAGCGTGGCTCTACCACCTACAGAAATGACTTTGATGGACAATACAGCGAGCGAGTTATGAAGTAGTTCTTTATATTAGCATCTTTTTTAAATATTATATTAATGCAGTAATATTCCTGTCAAGTTACCTCGACTTAGTCAATATGTCCCATTCTACATTTCAGATTCCTATACTAATTTAGGCTTTTACTCTCTGGTCAACAAAATATCTAGATAATATGTGAAAATTACATAAATATGTGACATTTTATAAAATAAACCAAATGAATTTAAAACGGCAGTAGATATCTGTCAGGTTATTCATAAGATATTGTTTCAAAATCTTGCATTGTATCTTTTTTTTTCTTTCTGTTATAGCTATAATAAATAATAATAAAAAAAATAAAAAAAATAATAATATAGTGTTAATATTATTTATGTTAAATTTGTAAAATATTTAGATTTATTGAAATTTAATTTACTGTTCGAATATGCCGTGTTTGTTTATAAATATGACTACGTTTGGCTAAATTATAATATATTTACAAACGTTGATGACTACCGGTGATAAGTAAAAAATATAATTGTCAAAGATTGAATTAAATACACTCTATTACAGATTATCTCACTATCACAGTTATAAATACTAAAAAGTTATTGAAAGATCACGACTATCTATACATATAATAAAAATGTAAGTCCAACGTGTTTGTACTTTTTCGTAAAAAAAGTTATTACAGGTGTCTAAAAATAAATAATAGAATACATTTCAATAATTTCTAAAATTGTCTGTTTATTTGTATGACCACGTATATACTTCCAAAGTACTGAGTTGACAATAAAACCTCAGCAAGAAAATCATAAATCATATACTCAGGAGTAACTATTTTTTTGTTTCATCAAAATTGATCCACTCAATTAAAAGTTATTGTAATTTGGATGACGAGTGTACGAGAAAAGAGGAGTAATCAATACTAATATTTTAAAGCTGGAGGGTTAATTTGTTTAGTAGGTTGCACGCGCTAATCTCAGGAACTAGTAGTCCGATAAAAAAAAATTCTTTCAGTGTTAGATAACTCATTTATCGAAGAAGCCTATAGGCTATATATCATCACGTTAGAACTAATAGTAACGGAACTCCAATGAAGAATGTTCAAGGTCGAAAATTCAAGATCGTTTTTTTTTCTTCTGAGAGCTTTCGCTGCACTTTAGCGTTAGCGTTTTTTTAACGTTGAGAAAAATCCTAATGGACTGGCAAGCTTCCGGGGGGAAGCCCGACTTGAGCTGCCCACCACCTACGTGCTAGTAGGGATGTGAGTTTATTGAAAAAAATCGATTAATTAGGAATCGATTTTTCTTTTTTTTAAATAATAATCGATTTGTTAAAAATCGATTTTATTGATAATAAATAATCGATTTTTTCAAAAATCGATTTTTATAATATTTATAAATAGACATGCTCTCCATATTCCTATAATAAACCTAAAGATTTAAAATAAAAATTTATCAGATTAAGAATCACATAAAATTATACGTATCAAAAATAACCAGTTCAAAACAAAATAAAAGTGAATGTTCCTTTAAACTTTCAGGGTAAAGAATATAGAAAGTAAATACCATAGAAATTTTCAGTACTATTAAACATTATATCGTAATAAAAATGAAATGGTAAACATCCTAACAAAATGACAACATTATTAATTCTAACTATAAATTCAAAACAATGAAGTTCTCTTTTAAATTTTCATATTAATCATAGTGTGACTGAGAAAATTAAAATTGAAGAATTTTTTTTATTGAATAATTTCAATAATAATTTATAGTTTTGTAAACTTATCGATGTCGAGTTTACCATAAGACATTTTTAGTAAACATGTTGTACTCGCATGACAGACCTTTTTAGTTTTATTGAAAGTTTTAATTTTACAGAGAGCGGTATTTGGCTGTCATAAGAACCACAACAATCATTATAAGATATAGTCACTCATGTTACTTGTAAGGCAGTGGGATGTTTTCATTCTATGTACTTTTTAAATTTGTAGTTTCACTACAAAATTGTTGATTCTATCGAACAGGACATGCATATTACTGTGGTATTATTCTTTTTCGTTATAAAATACTTTCGCCAGCCGCTTTTAGGTGTTTTGCGGCTAGAAAACATTTAAAATTTTTACAAACATATTATCTCACTATGCTCACTCTTCAATTGTAAATAATAATGAACTTATTTTGAGTTTTTTTCATCCGTCGCATAGATGTTTATAAAAATCGATTAAAATGCGTAATTTATATAATCGATTTTCAAAAAATCGATTAATATGAAAATAAACATCGACAATAAATAATCGATTATAATAAAATAAAAATCGATTTAATTAAAAATCGATTATTTTTTAACATCCCTACGTGCTAGTCATGCAGGGGTGGGGCCTTACGACGACTCTAACCGGCTAAAACTCCACGACAATCTACGCTGCACTGAGAGAGTGTCGCAATACAGCGCGAGTATGCTCCGCGACACCACCGGCGGCAGGCGTTTCCCACGCCGCACCCGGATGAGGCAGCCCGATTGCAAGAATGCCTCCCAGTCCGACGAACCCGTACAATGGTAGTTAGGTACCCTTTTCCCCTGGGTTCGGCCAGCAGCGGAGAGGCTAAGCCGCGCCGCCGCCGTTAGCGTTAGCCTAAAGTAACCATGCGAACGAAGTTGCGGGCAGAAGCTAGTATATAATATATATCTTTTTAATCACAAACTATATTCATCAGAAATTAAAATATGATATTTTCGTATGAAACCGCATCGACATGTTTTACCTTGAAATACTTGTTCATAATTATTTATAAGTATAACGGCAGGACACAGCTGTTCATTTTGTGGAGCGCATCTCACATTTTATTATATGCTATTATTATGTAAAGATGAACATTATTTAGTTTCAATGATTGATAACTTTATTAAGGGCGCAAATATGCTGACAATTTATCACCTATTTCACTACACCGCATTCCTGAATTAGTTAAAAACTTGTTAACAATTTCTTCCGACTTTCATATTAAAGAGAATATATAATATAATGATACTCATTAGTATTGGAACGCATTTAAAAATATAAAATGCAGTATTTTATATTGGGTTGTATGAGGTTTTAAAAAAAAGACCACCGGACGTGTTTATACAGTTTCACATTTTGTACTGAAACTCGTTTAAATCAATATTAAGATTTGTTGTCAACTGTTTTCTCACGAGCAGTATTTTTTATTTATGAGACCAGACAATTAGGTATTTACTAAAATGTTAAAGAGATATTTTTGGAAGAAAACTTTTAATTGGACAGCTTTGATTTTTTTGTGACAAGAGGTATGAGTAAACACTTTTTCGGGTAGAGTGGAAACAGTGTCTCACTTGGCTTCGAGTATTGGAGAACAGGGAGACATAACGCTTTTCTCGCTTTCTTCTTAAAGTTTAACTTCTACCGCATGCAAACTACACACATTTTTTGTTTTCGATGTGGCGATTAACAGCTCTGCCATTATTTCATTGTGGTTGGATCAGCTAAATTACTGGAGTATAAATCCAAAGTTGTGCTTCGTGGTACAGTATATACTAAAGAATACTGATTGTAGTCCGGTTAAGCTGTTAGGACCTTGCTAGGTCAATAGCGTATTCAGTTAGAGAAAAAAAAAGATTTTTATGCTATCTATATACGGTGGGAAAAACATTCGCAAAGAATCGATGCTATCAACGACATATTTATGTAGCAACGCCATCTAGTTACAACAATATAAACTTTACAGAGTTAGCATTTTATATGCTCTATACTGAAAAAACAAAACTCAGTGAGATTATGAAACACTTATATTTGAAATTTTACGATCAGTTTGTAAGTTTAATAATAATAAGTTTAATAATACACTACTTGTTTTTTTTTTTTTTCAACTGACATTAGTCTTACCAATCTTTACAGAACAACACTACGAATAAACTTCAAAGGATTTATCAATTAATCAAAAATATTGATAACATCTACGCAATATTATTGGTGTTTGTATTTTGTATAGATACTAGTTTTTGCCAACGGCTTTACTCGCGGGATTTGACTCGACAATAGTATTTTTTTCTGAATACATAATACCTTATGCCACCCTAAGCGATATATATGCTAATTTTATGACGATAGGTTGAAGCCTTAGGGCGTGAAAATGTAACAAATTTTTGTAATTGTGGGTGGAGCTAAATAAAATATTCGTTATCTCAAACCTGTATTATGACGTCATAACACAAACTACCTCACATTCTTACTTGTAATATTAGTAAGTATAAGAACTATATGATTCGAAATATCGTATACAAGGGAACATTAAATTATAGAATGACTATTCATTATTAAATTATCCTTTAACTTGTGTTATGATTACACTAGGTTTTCTAGACGGTACAGCCATGCTGAAGCTATAACTGGTTTCAGCACGAATGGGTCGACTCGCCCGGGGTAGTATCACTTGACCCACATGAAACCGACATGAAGTAACAGTGCTTGCATTATTACGTGTAGTTCGGTCAGTGAGAGTACGAGAGGCCCATTTCCCCCACATACTTACCTCCCTCCACCTTCCCCTCCCTCCACCTTCCCCTTCCCCATCCTTCTTCCTTTCCCCTCCCCCATCCCTACCAACACATGCTGGCAACGCACTTGCAACTCCTCTGGTGTTGCTGGTGTCTATGGACGATGTTGATCACTTTACCTGAGGTGACCCACCGGATCGTTTGCCTCTTATGATATAAAGAAAAAACATTTTAATTAGGTAAGATTCTCACTCCATCACTACATAGTATAAAACAAAGTCCTCAGCCACGTCTGTCTGTCTGTCTGTTTGCGATAAACCCAAAACTACTTAACGCATTTTTATGCGTTCGTCAACAATAGATAAAGTAATTCAGCTAACGTAACAATACAATCATTTTAAAAGTTTTGTTGCAGAGTAGTATACCTATTATGGAGCTGAGGGACCGTGGTTGTGATTTTTCTATAAATTTTGTGCTAAAAATAACTTATAATAAACTTATAATATACGTGAAACTATAAACATTCTAATTCTAATGAATGTTATGAATACACATCTGAATCTGTTGATTCGATTGTTTTAACACGTTCACGCCGGCGCGTACCACTGGTGGCCCGCACTAGACTGTCATTTCTGGCGGCGCGTACCACCGGTGGTACGTATTCGATTGTGAAACTACTACGCTATTGACCCAGCAAGGTCTTAACAGCTTCACCGGACTACTAAGGCGAGTGCTTAAGGCACTCAGCCGATATTATTTTGGCAACCAGCTCAAGGGTGCACGGCACACTTCGGCTTGGCTGTTGCCTGTTGCATGCAAAATCGCGACCTATCTTAGCTAACCTAGCTAACTATTCATATATGTATGAGTTGTTGAAACATATATGTGTACCAAGCATACACGCCTCAACAACTCCTCCATATATTTATTATCAGAAAATTGAGAGTTTTTCAGTTCGATAAGGTAAAAAAAGTAAACCCTTCCACTTTTATGTGTAAGCGTGTAGGCGTGGACGTATGTGGGGGTGATCGTGTAGTGTTGTAGCGGTGATGTATATTTGTGTGTCACCGTATCGCGCAAGCAACGCACTCAAGGGCTCCCTACCGAGGGATCGAACCTAGGCTTGAGCCGCTGCCGTGGGAGACCTAATCGGGTATATTCTAACGCTATAACACAGCAACTTACTAGGTTTAATTTTTATATACAGTTAATTACATTCACTAACCAATTCTATATATCACGAATATTTGTTATCACAAATAATATTAGCAGCAATTAATATACCTACAAAGAGCCACAAACCCACTTTCATATTTAATAAACCGCTTCTAAAAATTCAAGCAAAAGAATTTAACTAGAAATAAAAACGCTAAATAAAACTAATACATATTCAATGTAAATTCTTTTCAATAAACCGTCTTGCTAGTGTCAGCTTACTCGTTAATCTAAGAGCTCGGCCGGACTTGTAGTTTTTGCGTTTCAATTATGAGCATAAAACGCAATCCCGGTATCCTAAGAAATACAGTATGTTCAAACGAATGTATGCTTTTTTTGTTTATTTTCATTAATACGGTACATAGTACAGTGACGGACTAAGGCTCGTCTCGGGGGCACGATACGGCGAAAATATATCAGGTACTCGGCCTGCATAGAAATTGATGTATTCATTAGTCGAATTCATAAAAGGAAGTCTCTACATATCCCTAGAAGGTTTTTATGTGCACTGTTTTATCGGAAATTGCATGACCGACTGTTATTATACTCTTACTGGAGTAGTTGCTTATAGGAATTACGTAGTGTATATAGAGTTAGTGTTATACCCATGCTTAGCCTATTATATGTTGTAGTTGTGTAAACATAGATCCATACATTTGTTACAAGTATCTATGAATAAATAATAAAATGTATATATTAATATTATTTATAATGTATGTCTGTCTGTCTGTTTGTATGAACCCGCATCATTGCTAAAGTAATGGGTTCACAAGAAAATCATAAAACATATCCTCGAGTGTAACTAAGTCTTTGTCTTATTTAAATAGTCCCAATCTATAAAAAAAATTGTAATTTGAATGACGACTCGAGTTATGTACGAAAGAAAAGTAGATAAGTAAAAAGACTTAATATAATCACTGTTTTCTTTTACATAGGGTTCCACGCAGACCAGGTCGCCAGCACAGCTAGTAATAAATAAAATAGATAAAGCATGATGTTAACTCATCGGTGGGCAAGTGCACATGCAATTTGAAGACTTATTACTCGGAATATTATAAAAAACAACTTCCAAAACTAGCACGTCTCAAATTTCACCCAATCTTTAAACCCTTATCTATATCATACATCAAACTTTATTCATTTTCAAGAGATTTCGACTCACAGCTTTTATTTAGGCGGTCACCTTCGCTCTCGCACACTCGCCGGGGGCCGCATTGGCAGCTTTTCAAGCCTACGTTCGATCGCACATAGTGACGCCCTCAATTAGTCTACTAGCACAATATAGTAATACCCCATTGACTAGTTCCTTACACACACCACACTGAACGTCCACTTACACACGCTTAGTTAGGTTTAGCGAAAAATCGCAAATTCAAAATACATGTACGCGTTTGTACAGAATATTTTTCTCAGTGAAACATACATGTATGGTTTGCTTAATTCAGATCACGTTGTTATATTCAAGGTAAGAGTCCAAACCGAGGTTTGGCTACTTTGATACCCCTGAGCTAGTTGCTGTTCCGCTGAGTACTCTAAGCGCTCGCACTAAGAGTTTGGTGAAGCTGTCAAGGTCCGTCATACTAACGGCAGTTAGTTGTACAATCGATGTGAGCTCTCTTATACACGTAAAGAGCTGAATACAAGAGATATATAAGTGGACTAAAATCTACTAGATTTTTTATTGTATATATATCAGTAGCCGTGTACATATTTTTATCTATGAAAGTGAGATCGTCCACTTTTGTATTTATGTATATTTATCGTACTGAGAACGACATTCAATTACGTATAACGGTGTTATCCGTACATACTAAAAGCATGGTCTATGTAATTAAAGGCGATCCAAGATCAAATGCCTCAGGAGGTTCGTCCCCTCCGTACTCTCCTTAGTCCGTCATCCATTACAATGCTTTCTCAGAACAATTGTGAACGTTAGCAATTACAACTAATTGTCTCTTTATCATACAGATTTGGTAATACCTAACTGAAGCCCAACACGTAATTACGTTGTCTGCTATCGAAACGGTACGCGTTGATGCATAACATTTTGCAAGGTTTTTCACCTTGTATATTGGAGCCACGGTCCAATCAGGCATGAGTGTTCTATCACCCATAAATGGATCCACCAGACGTTCCGCTAAATGGATCCGGTTGTGGGCGTCTCCACATTTTTTCCACATTCGTTTATGATGGTTTAGACAACTATGATAGAAGATGATAAGTGTATATGGACAAATAAAAAACGGGTTGTCTAAATTAATATCCGAAATGCCTTATCCAATTTTCATAAGACTTTTATTGACAAATTTAGATTCTATATCACTATATTATAAAAACAAAGTCCTCTGCCACATCTGTCTATCTGTCTGTTCGCGATAAAAGCAAAAATTACTGAATAGGTTTTCATACGTTTTTCTGTAATAGTTAAACTGATTCATGAGGAAGGTTTGTCAAGGTTTTTTTTACAATATCTACCGGGTCCGCTAGTGGAAGTATACTTCAATAAACTTTATATAAGAGCTGAAGAGATATTACTTATAATCAGAAAAAAAAACATTTATTAGTTGCAACAAGATTGTAATTAATAATTGACAGAGCCATCTATTGATACCGATGAAAAACGTAGACTGTATGATAAAGACGTTGTAGGCAGCAATTCCTTTGTAATATTTTGAGAATAATTCAGCTATTAATATAAACTTTTACATATACAGATTTTGCAAATTTTCATTCATAAGCAAATTCATACGAAAATACATAGCAAATTGTATTGACAGACTTAAAAACTGTGTAAGGTTTGAGAGTGGTATAATTTGAGCAAGGTTCGGAAGCATTACGGCTACGCCGATTTCTACCACAAAGGGACAACGCTTGGAGTTCGAAAGGTGTGTTTGACAACTCAAGCTGATAAACTACTTGCTTAAGAATTTTTTTTTTCTAAATGACTACGCTATTGACCCAGCAAGATCTTAACAGCTTCACCGGACTACTAAGGCGAGTGCTTGCGGCACTCAGCGCTTAAGAATACTCAGTTATAGCAACCTATCTATAACTGGCATGAGGAATGTGATTCCTTTGTGAATACTTCTGCAAAACTAAAAATACCATCTTTTATCCTCTTTCACCTGTTTCAAAACGAATATATGGCTCAAAACACTAACCTTAAAGAGTATGTATTTTAAGTACAGATACAAAAATACATATAGGTTTATGACGAAAGCTTGAGGGCAATAATTCAATTGGCGAGAATTAGAAAAAAACCCTAACACTATATAAGGTAATCCTTTCAAATTGACTAACAACCTTAAAATACTATAAGACATGACAACGCGTTATGCACTTATTTTGAGAACTCAACGTTTCAGCCTGATCACACAAAGACCATGGTCAGCGTCTGTTAACAGTCATGCGATGTTAGTGCTTAACACGTGCTAGACCTGTCAAATCCTGTAAGATTTAAAAATGAAAAAGTCTTAAAAATGTTTACCTCTAAAATAACACTTACACCTTTACGTAAGTTTGAAACTGCCCCTCTGTAGCATACTTACTCATCATAATGAAAACATTAACAATAATAATCAAAACCTATCTGCAATAATCCAAACATTATCTATTGTACTATCAAAATAGTTTCACAAGATTAAAACGTAAAAAGTAGATTAGGAAATCGAAGCAAATTAATTTAAACTGGTATACGAATTAGTGAAACATCGCATGCATAACTGGAACGCGGGCCGAGTAAATTTATGAAAGTGTGTTAGAGGCGGAATACACCCCACTTATCAATGTTCCACTCCGGTAGCCGCGTTTGTCGCCACCTCGAACACCATTCGCTACACGGTTTGTTGCATCACCATCTGTAAAGTGTTCAACTTCGATTCCCTTAACACTGACTTGGACACGTGGTTTCACTTGTTGATTTAATTTTAATAGCATTATTTTTTAATCCGTAACAATTCGTTTATGTAAAATGTTTAATTTTTTTAAAACCTTTCTATACCGAGAACGAGGTTAAAAATTTGCCATCCGTAATTTTTCACATTCACAAAATTAAAATATTAGGAACGGTTAAAAATGGATTTAGCTAATTCTCAAATGTAAAGATTCAATTTTAGGAGTACACTAACATACAGACAGAAAAGCAGACTTAATATTTTATATATATAATATCAATAGAATAAACTGTATGGTAGATGTCAGTGACACCTTATTAGTATTAGCACAGTTTTACATTGAAAAAGATTATAATATAATCCGTGTAGAATCTTATGTAAATAAAAACTTTTTAACAAAAAATTAAACCGCCGAAAAAACTGAAAAGCAAAAAATAATAAACCTTTTACTTTATTCATCTTAATAACTAAGTTCTTAAACTTTTTTTTTACGTGGGGAAATCCATTATGGATACCCACCCTCCCGGGGGAGAGGATGGGTTATGTCCGACTCGCACGGACTAAAACCCCACGGTGTACCGACTGACCGTGATGTTAGGGCGGCAAGGGATCGTTCTCCGTTATTCCTCTTGAATAGCCGCCTCAACGGTCCACCCGGCCCACTAAGTTCTTAAACTAATGTAAGTATACCTAAGTAATTTTAAGTGGGCGCCAAACAAGCAAATTAATTAATTACGTAAAACGTAATGCGCGGCGGCGGCGCAGCGTGACACACCCCTTGCATGCCGAGCGTTTACGAAGTAACCCGAACGGGCACACGCGTTAGTTATCGCTGGAGATTTCACATTGCATTTTTAATTTGATTTGGTTATTTGTGTGAGTTTAAGTAATCTAGTGATCTTTGTTCATTGATTGTTTGGCGCCGATTCAAAATTTCTTAGGTATACTTACATTAGTTTAAGAACTTAGTTATTAAGATGAATAAAGTAAAAGGTTTATTATTTTTTGCTCTTCAGTTTTTTCGGCGGCTTAATTTTCCGTTAAAAAGTTTTTATTTTATAATTTTTTGTGGCTATGATCTTACCAATTACTACGTGCTTAATTTATTTGTAATTCACAACTCAGAAGCTGAATTATAAATCTTGCCCTATTTTCCTACCCTTGGGGTTGCTTTTTTCATGTTTACATGTGTATGGGACCAACTTCTGGGTATACTCTTTCAAATCAAAGGATAATAATTTAATTCGGACTATTCTGTCTATAGATATGCGCGGTCATAGATATAATCAATGCGTGAATAATCAATCATTGTCGATTTTCATACCCTTAGAGTTGAAATTTAAATGGGACCAATTTCGGAGTATACCCTTTCCTATAAAAAAAGAATTTTTAAAATCGGACTATACTGTAAAAAGTTATGCGTGATCATAAATAAAAAAAATAATAAAACTATACGCGACGAATTGATAACCTCCTCCGTTTTTTTCATCGGTTAATGATTAATAATGTCATATGAAAGCATTATGTCCATTTACTTAGCTACATTTTGCTCGTACTTCATTCGTTCGTCATTAAGACTACAACTTTTGATAAAGTGGACTGATTTTAATGATATAAAGACAGTAATTCTCAAAGTTATGCTTTATCATTTTAGTCGGGTTTTATTGTGAACCCAGTACTGCGGTACCGGTGATGCGTATTCATACAAACAGATAGGCAGATAGATAGATAGACAGAAATTTCCAAAATAATTGAAATGTATTTTTTTACTTATTCCTGGAAACCTACAATAAATTTCACGAAAATCAAACAGTACAGACACTTTCGATTTACATTTTTACTTTATGTATAGAAGAAGAGACTATAATACAATATTTAACAGAAATATCACTTAGTATTATCTACCTTATTATACAGGAAAGATATAATCATGCGCAACACACTTATTTATTTTCCATTGTACTCGTCTTTGAGCTTCCTAAAATATTAATTAATCTTTTATCTTTGATATTACTATATGATCTATTGCAAAATTATGTAGTTGCAACTAATTAACTCGCTATAAAATGTTTTTTCTTAACATGAGGTGGAAATATTTAGAAGGTAAAAAAACATTAGAACATAGATAACGCTAAAAAGGAATGGTTAAGCTTGCAAGTATCGTATACATATTTATGTGTATTTTCCTAATCACTTGTATCACAATAATTAGTTAAAAAATTAGAAAAAATCTGAATTTATCTCTATTGTATTATAAATAGTCACTCGAAGTGTAGCTATTAGTATAACAACATTTTTAAATAATAATTAAATATCAATTCTTCACCACTTTTAAAGCTTAGTCTATTTTTCCATTCTCTTAGATCGATCGGTAACGCTCAGTGAATACAATGGTTCGCAAGAAGAAAAACAACATGGCCGACCGCAGCACAGATTATGTGTTAGCACTATAAAAACTACTAATCTATTACAATGCACAAACATGAATATGCTGATATTGTCACTCATTTAATTATAGAATACTAGCCTCTGCCCGCGACTTTGTCAACGTGGAATACTTACTTTGAGCTAACGCTAACACGCAGCGTAAGCTCTCAAGAGGAAAAAATGAGCGATTTTAAAATGTTCTTCATTAACGCTCGGTTTATTATTAGCGTGATGATATTATAGCCTATAACCTTCCTCGATGAATGAGCTACATAACACTAAAAGAATTTTACAGATTGGATCAGTAGTTTTTTTTTTAAATATCGTATAGGAGGCAAACGAATATGCGGGTCACCTGTTGTTAAGCGATCACCGCCGTCCATCGACACTAGCAACCCCAGAAGAGTCACAAGCGCGCTGCCAGCCTGTGTTTGGGGGAGTGGAGAGAAAGGAAAAAGGGAAGAGAGAGGAGAGGGGGGCAGATTGGTCTCCGACGATCTCACTGACCGAACGGAACGCAACAATGCAAGCAGTGTTACTTCACGTCGGTTTTCTGTGAGATGGTGGTGCTACCCCGGACGAGCTGACCCATTTATGCTGAAACCAATAATAGCTTCAGCGTGGCTCTGCCACCTACTAAACACAGTTCCTAAGATTACCCCCCAACAACGTCACAAACTCACGAACTTTACCTCCTTATAATATTAGTAAGCGGTATCTATCTGACTTTAACCCATTAGATTGTTATTTTCAAGCACGTGGTGATAGATTACAAAACTCACATCTCCCACCGCTAGCTGATTCATTCACACACCTTAAAACTTAGCAAAACGGCAACAACTTTAAAGTTTTCTAAAACCCACATTATGCATGCGCTAGCGTTGTCAAATTAGTTGGGCAGCACAGTTCTCCTCTAGGACTCTCTGAGAGAATTTAGGGTTCTCCAAGGACAGGAACACGTTTTTCAAATTCTACAATTCAATACTAATATCTCGGACGTGGCAGTTATAGAGGACGATAATCATTTACCATCAGGTGAGCCGTCTACCTGTTGACTGCCTTTTGACATAAGAAAAGGTTGCAAGAAACAGCGACATCTGATAATTGGCTGCAAATATCTCGTTTGAATTTTTGGCGGGATTTTAGTGTGTCATGTAGTGGATTTTATATTTCATTCATAATTTTGTGTTATTTGACTCTATATTTTGTAAATTTGGTGGTGTTTTACGTAATATAGTTAGTTTATTGTGCATAAGTAAAGTAAATTGAAAATAATACCACGGAGCATTAAATTCTGAGATGCCTCAAAAACACCCTGGAAGATTCTAACAAGGGATCCACTATCTTGTTAGAATATTGATTCACACGACGCTTGATATTGAAATGATCGTACGACGCTTGTAATATTATTGACTACTTGACAATGGCAGTAATAATCTGAAAGATTGATTGCTAAAAATAAAGTAAAAAACAAAATATATATCTCGTTTATGACTTAGTAGACTATACTCCACTTGCTAACGGCTACAGTACGAGACTTTGTCATGCTAATTTTTTTATACATTATAGGTTTCAGCTTTTGATGTTTTGGTGTTTTGATGTTCATCTGATGTTTATGAACGATGTAGTCTAAGATGTTAAATACGCTAAACGTAATAGGCTTTTAAGTGCATCTATCGGAACATACCGATAGCTGTTTCCTGGTAGATTTGCAACTCGAGGGTGGTAGCTAAACCGGCACGTGTTGAAAATGCCCTATAACCAAACTATAGTTTCAAAACAATGATTCTCTTCACCGGAATTACCGGCTCATTCAAACCTACTTCGATCCGTATGGAGTCCAGGACACACTTCCAACTGAGCTACCATTGCTTCAGAAAAAAAAACATTGCGTGTATCAGTGTGTACACGTGAAGGAAGTGAACTTTCTTTCTATTCTGTGTTTTAAATTATTAACAATATGTGAATACTCATAAACTACTTTCAAAATACTTAAAAATGATTCAGTGATATAGACAGACAACTAACAGTGTATATATATATGAAAGAGGCGTTTCTAATCACAACAGTAGTCGCGACTGGGTGGGTCTTGTTCTATTCCACGAAAGTTACAAGTAAGTGAACGCGTGCTCCTCGCAATTACTTATGTTATACATGTCGGGAAAATTAGAAAAAAGTGATCCTAATTGAAGCGGGTCTAATTGATTTTTTTTTTCATGTAAGTAACCGAACGGCTCTGTTCGTAATAAGAAATTAACAAATCAATTCAATAAACGGAAGACCCAACGACACGAATGACGTATTTATTTATAAAAATATGTTGTTTTGTCTGTATTAATTAAATGAATAACATTATAAATAATTGAGTTACAACACAATTAGTTGTTGCCCGTAGCTACGCACTTCTTGATATAAATTTGACGTATCTTTTGGGAACAGCACTTTTTGTACATTTTTTTACATAGTTACAGTTTTTTTACATACATACTTTTTTTTACATAGGGAAATCCCTTATGGATACCCACCCTCCCGGGGAGAGGGTGGGTTATGTCCGACTCGCACGGACTAAAACCCCACGGTGTACGTCTTCCGCTATGGATCTCTATAGACCTGATCGTGCCGCCCCAGCGGTGTGGCCCAGCAGCAGAAGTGCCGCCTCCGGGTCTTCTATACCCTGACAAAATGTTGGCAAAATTTCGGTACGATCGGTAATTAATTAAAGGTGAGAACGTAACAAATAAACAAACTTACATTCTTATTAAGAAAAAAATACATATTTGTACAGATTCATCGTGTTACTGAAAATCAGTTGAATTATATATAAGTTCATATGATACAGCACCATATAGTAACGTAAAAAGAATGAAAATCTGCTTCGTGAAACTTTAAAAATTGTAAAGTCTCTAGTCTATACTTAATAGTACCTGGGCGACCGAGTCTAGCTCGGTTCTTTAAAAAACATTTTTGAATTAAAATAAACTGTTAAGTTTACCTCACAAAATTAGCATTTTTTCACATAAAAAAATATTTAAAAAAGATATGTCTCTTATAATTATAATGATAAAATTATATATTTAATTAAAACAAATTGTTAGATTTGCCTTATAAAATTATCATTTTTTACAAAAAAAAAATGTATACACTCGGATTCCAAGTGGGGTTACACGGATTTTCGAAGCAATCAATTTCCACCTGAACTATTTTTGTTTTGACAGCGCCGGCGAAATTTACCTTCATATTCTAGCTATATATTTTCATCGCCTGAAATCTCAGTTAAAAAAGTTTTCTATGAATAAAATCTAGCTAGATTGATTTATCGTCCCCGATAGTACCTACATACTAAGTTTCACGGAAATAGGTGATGCCGTTTCCGAGATCCTGAATACATACAAATATAAAAATATACAAGAATTGCTCGTTTAAAGGTATCAGGAGATTAGAAGATTATAAAGAGATACAGTTTGTGAGTTTGTAAGGTTGTAGAGGTAATAACTGGATTTACTAAACCGATTTTAAAAATTATTTTACCAATACAAAGCTACTTTATTTACGAGTGCCCTTGCTATATATTAACCCAAAAAATGAAAAGACTTTTTGTGGTAGTCAGATTTGCATAGTAAGTCGGAGAAAAAAATTTCGAATGATAATGTTTCTTACGAAATTTGCCTTTACGATGAGAGATATATTTGTAGGTGGTAGAGCCCCACTGAAGCTATTTTTGGTTTCAACATGAATGGGTCGGCTCCTCCGGGGTAGTACCACCCCTCTCACAGATAACCGACGTGAAATGACAGTGCTTGCATTGTTGTGTTTCGTTCGGTCAGCGAGAGAGCCGGAGGCCCACGTCCCTCTTTCCTTCTTTCCCTTTCCTTCCCCTCCCCCTTCTCGCATATACAGGCTGGCAACGCACTTGCGACGTCCCTGATGTCGCTAGTGTCTATGGGCGGTGGTGATCACTTAACATCACGTGAGCCACCAGTTCGTTTGCCTCCTTTGATATAAAAAAAAAAGTTCTACAGAAAAGTTGTAGAGCTTGATAATTCCTATAAAAAAGTCAACGACAGCATATGTCTAACACTTTTTGTATTTAAGTAACCGAAAGTAGTTTTTATATTGAAAAAATAACTTAAGTGACGTTTATTGATCATCTACTTTTTTATAGTTTTCATAATGTTCTTTTCTTTTGTCAGTCAGGAAATAAATCATAGCACTCAGTACTAACCGAATCACAATCTTAATTTCATCACAAGTGGAAATGTTTACCGCCCAACGAAATGAGCACGGGTCAGCTAGTCGCAAAATAGCTTTAAGGTCTATTGAATCAACAAAACAGTAAACAATAAAGCAGAATAGTTAAAGCTAACTTATATCCCGAATACTGCAACGCATTTGTGACTTACACAACATAAAGAAAAAAGGACATAATTGTATTAGTTCTCTTGTTAATTTAAATGTAATAGGAGAAATAGTTTTTATATTAATTAATGAGATCCGACTTGAATTTTCAAAACGTTGAATACAACGAATGTTTCTTATATGAAATTAGTTTTTGCCCGCTTTTTTGTCCACGTGGAATAGTTTCTTTGGGTTAATACTAACACGTAGCGAAAGCTCCTTATAAGGTGTCCTACCGTATTGTGATAGATTGCTGTTGGTGATATTTGATAGCGATAATTGATAGAAAATGATATTTTAAAATGACAGACGGATCAGCGAAATTAAGCAACCGAATCCGCCGAGTGCTTGATGTTTACTGTTTTACTTTTGTTCAAAATGAATTATTATTAACTATATTGCTTACTTAGTAAAGGAGGTACGATTGCTCGTACGCTCATAAAAAGCACAAAACAAAAAAAAAACGATATTCATACATTCTTCATTGTTTTTCATTCTTCATTGCTCCTATTGGTCTTAACCTGATGATACATAGCATATAGCTTTGATCGATAAATGAGCTATCTAACACTGAATTTTTTAAGTAGTTACTGAGATTTGTTTCGGACTTTGTTACGCAAGTCTTTTTGTTACGTGGGGAAATCCATTATGGATACCCACCCTCCCGTGGGAGAGTGTGGGTTATCTCCGACTCACGGTGTACCGACAGACCGTTATTGTTGGGGCGGCAAGGGATCGAGCTTGCTAATCTCCTTGTAGAGGCGGAAGGTAACCGCCGGGCTCCTACCTATAAAGAGGCAGGCCGGGTACACACCAGCTGTCTTCCCTCGTCCGCCGAACCTGTGCAATGAGAAGATGAACCCCCCGGCCCATCGCCTCAGGGCCGGCTACGGTGGCAGGAGGAGTTGGGCAAAGCGCCGCCTCCTCCTGCCAGTCCCCTGTTGGCGGAGACGGCCACTTAGAGGATCTACCTCGCGGGCCCTCTCCGCCGCCTTTTTCTGCGAGATGACCTTCTCGCAGAAGGAGGCCATTGCTCGCCACTCCTGTTCGCTGCCGAGCATGGCGGAGACCACACTCGGCAGCGACAAATTCCTCCCTACCGCCGCCGTTAGAGTGCGGCCCTGTCCCTTCCACGCAAGACACTCGGAAAGTGTGTGCTGCGCGGTATCTTCCTCAGCGCCGCACTGCTCCCTGCTTCCCGGCCAAGAGGCCAGAATCGGACATAACCCATCCTTGCCCGGCGGGGTGGCTATCCGATATAAATTTTCCCATCTAAAACAAAAAAAAGGTTTTTTATGACAGAGATCTAAAAAAACTCGTCAGAAAATTTGGATAATACTTCATCTCGATAACAACGCCATCTACTGGGTCCAACTATATCTAAAAACTATCCAGATAATTGTAATAAAAAAAAACCTCAAAACCGGTCAAATTAGGAAATATATTATAATTCGATTATAAATGAAACTTTGATTTATATTACCTAAACTATTATAAAGAGTTAGAAATCTACAAAATTATTGAACCAATTCTGTAACATTTTTAAACAATGAAAACTATGTTGCAATTCTAATCGACAGTCAATATTCTGGTTTTACTAACTTTTAACTAGTTGAATGTTAAATCCGATCAAAAAAAGTTAATAGTTAAAAAAAACAACAGTTGCTTACAATTACAACGAATTTGGACATAATATAATAGACAAAACAGAAAAAAGGTGCGAACAAAGTCTGCAAAAATCTTTCCTTTGCAGTACGACAATGTATTACACAGGCCGGCATGACAGCGGCGACTGGTGATGGATAATCTGTCTCTCGGTGGTTGCCGATGTTTTTGGATTGTACTATGATTACCATCAGGCATAGCACAGTCACTTAGTCATGCTACAATAAAAAAAAAGATACCATAAAATTAAATACCAACTTAACGTCAATTCTGACAATATTTCTAAATATCTCTCTTCCCTCTCCTATCTCATTAACTCACATAAATTACACACGGGATGTTTAACCAAAATCATTCCTTACGATTCTTCAAATATTTGATTTCTTACAAACTTTGCCTTAACAGTTAGAAATACAACGAAAAAATAATTAATCAAATATATACAGTTTATCTGCGTTTTAAAGTGATAAACTTATATCCATCCGACAATTTTTTATACATAATTTAACGAATACGAAAAGTCAAATATACAAAACAATCAGGGTTTGAATTTTTAAAACAACGTTATAAGAACGAGTTTAACTAATACCGTAATAGTGCCATCTAGTTATTCTACTATGAACTAATTCGAACACAACATTAATCTCATTTGTAATAGATTCCCTTATAAGAATAATCTTCTAATAGTTTCGTTTGTTTTAAATTAAATACTTAATATTTTAATTAAATATGAATATATTATTATATATATTTTTAATATACTTATACGTTATGTATGAACACGAAACAGATTGTGTGGGTAAATATAAAAAAAATGTTATTTTTTTAATTGAAGTTGCTTAATACAGTTTGTCAGGATTATTGTAAAAGTTAATACCGAATAATCGCTTCTAAATATAAACGTGAAACAGTGTCGTTTTGGAATGGATAGGACAGTATTGGGAAAGAAAACCGTGAGTTTTGACCTTCTAATTATATTCAAACTGTACCGAGTCATTAATTAATAATTTGTAATGTATTCTTTGTAACAAAACGGTATGATAGGTATTTGTAACTTAACATACGTTAATGGTTGTCGCATATTAGTATTGGCCAACATACATCGAGTTAACAAAAGGCTTGCAGGTCGGCATAGTTGTCGAATTCTTGGTAGTCACTATTTTTGAAATGCACATAAAGTGACGTCACGTTGCTTTTATAGTTAAAAAAAACTAGAGTTATTGAAATGCTACTTCCTATGTGAGGGCTTTTAAATTTTGATTCGGAGACACTGTGTCAGGTGGAATGTTGAGAACATCGGTTCTCGTCCGATCACCGAAGTTAAGAAACGTCGGGCACGGTCAGTACTTGGATGAGTGACCGCCTGGAATACCGCGTAACATTAGCTTGTTGTCATATTTTTCCCCTGTAATACAAAAGTTTCACTTCTATCTTGTATTTTTACAACACATCGTACTTTTTTTTGTTCGACACACTTTATTATTTTTATATCTGTTTTAAGTTTAAGGGTAAGCTTTTTTCAGTCATAAAATAATAGCAACCGATCGTGACTTCGTCTCTGTTTTAATCAATATAAATGATAAAATCATTGTTTATCTTCGTGTAATTCTAACATATTGTATTATACACCGCATAATAATAATGTTCAAATAGCAGGATTTCTGATCACATTACCCGACATTTATTTCTATATTTTGACCAATTTGAACAATACCTTTAAGATTACTTACCCTATGTGTTATTATGATATATAAGTAATATTACTGTAAAGTTCCGTCAAAATCCGTTCTGTAGTTTTTAAATGAAAAAGTAACAAATATACATCCTCACAAACTATCCCGCTTATAATACTAATAGGGTTATATTTGTTAAACTAAATGTAATAGAGGCTAAACATTATAATCCTAAAAAGGTATTTTTTATGCAATATAGGATTTATTTTAGTTAGGTTTTATTTCCTTTTACACTCTAAACCTAGAGGACACTGGTTCTCAAATACAGCTGCCGGAACACACTAACGACACATACAAGAGTTGTAGCTGTCTAGACGGACTTAAAATTCCTTAGGGAGTTTCCTAATATTATATAATAAACTAGGTAACCCTTCGTAAATTATTATCTATATTCATCTTCTAAGTGGCGAAAGTGTAATCTGCCCCTAAGTGAAGGATTACTACTTTTTACGTTTATGACGAACTCCATAAAAATAACTACGTTAAACGAGGTTCTGAAACTCCTTCCTGATCGCATCATAGCTATATTGGTCAGCATCTTCAATGCGGCCATGTCCCAGGGTCACTTTGCAGCCATCTGGAAAGAGGCCGTAGTGATAGGTATTCACAAGCCCGGAAAGAAAGCTACGCTTCCCGTTAGCTATCGCCCCATTAGTTAGCTAGATGCTTTAGGTAAACTTTACAAGCGGCTCCTTCTGAACCGTCTTCAGGTCACAATTACAGATCTCAATTTAATACCACCTGAGCAGTTTGGATTTCGCGCCAAACATTTTTGTACAGATCAAGTACTCCGCCTCACGGAATACATTTTCTCTAATTTCAACGCTGATCCGAATCGGGACCCGATCCCGAACAAGAGAAAAACTAAACCGAAACGTATAATAACTGTCTTTTTCGATGTTGCCAAGGCCTTCTATAAAATCTGGCATGAAGGGCTCGTATAGAAGTTACGTTTAGCTTGTGTACCCGACAGGTTAATTCACATCATTCGCGGTTATCTTACCGATAGAACGGTAAACTGTCATCGCCCCATCCGATACGCTCAGGTGTGCCACAAGGCTCAATACTCGCGCCCACGCTCTTCAATCTGTTCATCAGAGACCTACCTGAGCTCCCGGGAGTTGAGGTAGGTTGTTATGCTGATGATACAGTTATCTACGCTTCTGGCCGGTGGCCGGATTGGCTCAAGAAATGCATCGGAAAAGCCGTTAGCACGCTCGGTAATTAGTTTTTTCGTTGGCGTATAGAAGTAAATCCCGAAAAAAGCGTCGCGATAATTTTCGATCCTAAGAAACGCGCTAATAAACTAACGCCCATCAGGCTATACGAAACCGAGGTACCTTGGGTCAGCGAGGTCAACACTTAAATTTCGATTCACACGCAGATAGATTGCGAAACTAAGCCGCTACGATCTTGGGTCGTCTCCATCATTTGCTTAGTCAAAAGAGTAAAATGTCCCTCACACATAAACTCACTTTATATAAAACTTGCATCCGTCCGATTATGACGTACAGTTGTCCGGTCTTTGCACACGCGCAAAATTGTATTCAAAAGTTGCAGGTTCTCCAGAACCGAGCCCTACGTAAAATCACAGGTGCCCCATGGTACGTTCGGAATAAGAATCTCCACAGAAACCTGGAGATGCCTTCTGTCTGGGCGTATATAAAATCACTCACACGTAGTTACGAAAAAGCCGCGAATCAGCCCAGCCCGTTAGTGGTATCCGTCGCGAAGTATGAACCCGTACCCAACGCTGCGCAGTATAGAAGACGTCTCTTCAAACAGAGCGTGTTCAAGCCCACGCTCGCGTAACCACAGATCACGCCGCCGTGGTCTGGAGGTAAATTTCGCTCCCACACACTAAATTGGGGCCCCCTAGGCCGGCTCAAGCCTAGGTCCGTTCCCTCGGCGTGGAGCCCTTGAGTGCGCTGCTCGCGCGGTACAGTGACACAAAATATTACATCACTGCAACAACATTACACGTATCACCCCCACACACGTGCACGCATACACGCTTATACATGAAAGTGGAAGAGTTTTGTTTCTTTCCCTTATCGCACTGAAATAGTTTAGAAAATTATCCGATACGAAATATATATAAGAGTTGTTGAGGTATGTATGCTTGGTACACATATGTTCCAATAACTCATATATGTATGAATAGTTAGCTTAGGTCAGCTCAGATAGGTCGCGAATTGCATGTATCAGGAAACAGCCCCAGCCGAGGTGTGCCGTGCACCCTTGAGCTAGTTGTCAAAATAAAAATTTTTCTGAGTGCCTTAGGCGCTCGCCTTAGTAGTCCGGAGAAACTGTTAAGACCTTGCTAGATCAATAGCGTAGTCAATTCAAGGGAAACAAAGACCCAATATTTTAACAAAACCATGTTTTACGTACATAATGATATTTCATTTACCGCTGATTATTCTTTACATAAATGTTTTATTGAAGAGTTATCGAGCGTAACTAATCTGTGAAACCATTCGTTGGACCCTCATGTCTCACGTACATTAAAATTAGTTATTAAATAGGCAACAACGAGGTTTTGCTTTGCGATTTTAAAATAATTGGTATTAGAAAACGGTTACACATATTTCAACGTTTGGAGTTCCTCAAGGTTGTTTTTCTTCTTTTAGATAATAAAAAATTCTTTTAAGCTTTACAAGGTTAGTATGCTTAGATACTTTTGGAGCAACGTTTTGTAACGCGGGTTGCAATAAGATTTAATTGGTTAAAATCATCACGTAAGAAAAAGCGTTATGCCTCATAATGCGATTTTATCACTCTCTTTCTCTCTCTTCCTGTCGGTCTTTCACAATTGTAAACGAGTGTGGGTTTCTGTATATACGAGCATGGAAATTCGAAGTTATAAACATCGTACACTGACAGTTGTATAACCTCAATACTGAACGCGTGGAAATTACATTAAAACTCATTCATCACAATTATATATCTAATTCTAATAAATTACTATTTTCCCCAAGACATACATATCTTTTCTTCTGGCAATAAATTACTGTGATATAGAAACTCTAAAATAATTCGAATTATTTGAAGTGAATAATTAGTACCATTGTGATTTCAAACTCTAGGAGACGAAGAAGAGACATTAAAAAGAGAGAAACATACACATGTATAGAATTTAAAGTGAGAAAAAATAAAATAGAATACAATTTATTTAGAAGTTAAGTATGCGTTACTTTCCTAAAAGCGATAACATAAGAGTTTATTCCGTGCCGATCGGAGACCAGGTGATCGGAGTTAATCAATCTAGTAGAATAGATCATATGAAAATAGAAATTGTCCGATAATTGCATTGTATTAAAGTAACTCTATGTCTTATCTATATTTAAATAGGCAGTTTGATGACAGTTAAGGACATGTTCCTGTCATTTTTCATTTTCTTCTTGACCGATTTTCTTTATTTTTTTTTATTAGATTTTAATGAGCTTTAGTCTTGTCAATAGAGATTTCAGAAAAAAATATTGTTCCTTTTTCCTTAATATTGAACGTGGTCATATTTTCATCACTTATAGTCCGCTGAAGCTGTAAGGGCCGCGCAAGGCCAATAGCATAGTCAGTTCGAAAAAAAATTTTTTTTTCCTCACAGGTCTATTATAAATAGGCAGAGACAAAACAATTACGCACATTTTCCACGTGTCTTTTTTTAAATTATATTTTTTTTTATGTAAAACATCTATAAGCGCAGGTAAACCTGATTGTTGGCGTGGCTAGTATTTGAGATGTGGCGACGCGGTGCCATGCGCAATCTCTCTTACCGCACTGAGCTCGCATACCTATAGTATAATTTGAGAATTTGAGATTCGTTCGATTCGAACAATTAAGATGTTTCACATCTAACAGGCGTCCCGTAACGGCTCATTTTTTTTTTAATAAATATTGCTGACCTCTAATGTTTCCAATAAATCATTTAAAAACATTTATTTTTCTCTTAAAATATAAATATAAATTAATTATAGTCGATATTCGTCCACTAGATAATAAGTAGTCTTGTTTATGATGCATTTCTATAATGATATCTGGATTATCTTTCTAAATATATTTGATTTAATTTACTAAAAGGTAATGTAACATATAGCATTAGATGATACTTACCCGATTAGGCCTCTCACGGCAGCGGCTCAAGCCTAGGTTCGATCCCTCGGTAGGGAGCCCTTGAGTGCGTTGCTTGCGCGATACGGTGACACACAAATATACACACTTCTACAACACTACACGATCACCCCCACACACGTGCACGGCTACACGCTTACACATGAAAGTAGAAGGGTTTACTTTTTTTTCCCTTATCGAACTGAAAAACTCTCAATTTTCTGATAATAAATATATGGAGGAGTTGTTGAGGCGTGTATGCTTGGTACACATATACGTTTCAACAACTCATACATATATGAATAGTTAGCTAGGTTAGCTAAGATAGGTCGCGATTTTGCATGCAACAGGCAACAGCCAAGCCGAGGTGTGCCGTGCACCCTTGAGCTGGTGCCAAAATAAAATCGGCTGAGTGCCTTATGCGCTCGCCTTAGTAGTCCGGTGAAGCTGTTAAGACCTTGCTGGGTCAATAGCGTAGTCATTTCGAAAAAAAAAAAATTAGATGATACCCATAACTTTGTCTTCGTTGCTTATTCTATTAACTAATCTCATTCTTACTCATCGCTGACAAGTTTGAAAGTAGATTAGGGTTTTCTCAGAGTAGGACTCAAAGTAAGAAAAGAATTCGGGATGTAAGGTTGAGATTTGCGAGTTGGAATGTGGGACCAATGACTGGAAAGGGAAGAGAATTAGCGGATGTTTTGAAAAGAAGACGCATAAATGTGGCTTGTTTGCAAGAGACGAAATGGAAAGCGACGAAAGCGAGAGAGATTGGTATAGGATATAAATTCTACTACTATGGAAGTAACGGTAAGAGAAATGGAATAGGAATTGCATTAGACAATGAGCTTAAGAAATGTGTGATGGATGTGAACAGAGTAAATGATAGATTAATATTAGTGAAATTATTCATAGAACAGATGACGGTAAATATAATAAGTGTGTATGCGCCGCAAGCAGGTTGTAAAAGAAAAGTTTTGGGAAGATTTTGATGGGGTGATGATTGATATTTCACAGAATGAGGATGTCTATATCGGAGGTGATTTTAATGGGCATGTGTGAAGAGAGAGTGGAGGTTATGAGGGAGTGCATGGAAGCTGGGGTTTTGGGAATAGAAACAAAGAAGGTGAAAATCTCATTCAAGCTGCAGTTGCTTTCGACTTTGCCATAGCTAATACTTTTATAAAAAAAATCAGCATTTAATCACATACAATAGCGGTAATCACAATACCCAAAATGATTATTTTCTATTACGAAGTAATAGTATTCAGATAGTGAAAGCTTGCAAGGTTCTGCCTGGAGAGAATTAGCTACTCAACATCGTTTATTAGTGTTAGATTTAAAAATAAAATTAAAAATGGCTGGAAAACAGTGGAGTCCCCCACACAGAATTAAATGGTAAATAATAGAAAAAGATGAGTATGCGAAAAAATTTAGTACAAAAATTGTTAATAAAATGATAGAAATGAAAAATATGGAAGCGAAAACGGTTAATGAATGTTGGAATGAAATGGCAACATGTATAAGAATCGTAGCAAGGGATGTGTTTTGTGAAACGAAAGGAAGAGGAAAGATAAATATGGATAGATGGTGGTGGAACGAAGAAGTACTTTGAAAGGCTTTGAAAGAAAAGAAAACGGTTTTCAATGAATGAAAATGTAATGAAGATCAAGATATTAAAGAAAATAAAAGAATAATGTATGTAGAATGTAAAGGGAATGCAAAAAGAGCAGTTGCTGTTGCTAGTGCTAAAGTTCAAGATGATTTGTACAAATCTCTAGAGAACTCGCGAACACAACAATATTTGTATCGTTTAGCAAAAGCAAGATAAAATAATACAAGAGATATTACACACGTTAAATGTATAAAAGATGATGGAGGAAAAGTTTTGAAAGATGATGAGGACATAAAGAGTTGCTGGAAGAAAAATTTTGAAAGATTGATGAATGAAGAAAATGACATGACCGGAGAGTTAGAGACTACCATCAAGTTTAGGCGTTGTACAAGAAATAACTGAGGATAAAGTAAGAAGAGCTGTGAATGGTACGAAAAACGGAAAAGCCGTTGGGCCAGATGGCATACCTATTGAAGTATGGAAGTTTTTAAAAGTAGATGGATGGATATGGCTGACTTTATTTTTTAATAAGATGTTACTAGAGGATGCAATCCCTGATGAATAGTGCAATAGTGTAATAGTGCCTATTTTTAAGAATAAGGGTGATGTGCAGGACTGTAACAATTATCGAGGAATAAAGGTCATGTCACACAGTATGAAGATTAGGGAATGAGTGATAGCGAGACGAATAAGAGATGAGACTGAAGTGACTCAAAACCAATTTGGGTTTATGCCTGGCCATGCGACAACAGATGCCATTTTCGTGCACTTCGGCAACTGTTTGAAAAATACAGACGAATACACAAAAATTTACATATGGTATTTATTGATCTAGAGAAGGCATATGATCGAGTACCCGTGATGTTCTGTGGTGGGCTCTTAAAAAGAAAAGAATGCCTGGGAAGTACGTACAACTTATTCGTTGTATGTACAGTCAATCCAAAACACACGTTAAGTTGATATTTTTCCGTTAAGAACCAAGCGTCTATGTAGTAAAACCATTAAAAAAATATCGCAATATGTTTAGTAGTTTTTACGTAATGCGTGCACAACGGCAACCCTCTATCATTCTATTTAAATGCTAACCTCCGCCCGCGATTTCATCCGCGTGAAATAGTTACTTTGGGTTAACGCTAACACGGAGCGCAAGCTCTCAAGAGAAAAAAAAAAAACAGATTTTGAAACCTTTTTCATAAGTGCTCCGCTCCTATTGGTCTTAGCGTGATGACATATATCCTATAATATTCCTCGGTAAATGAGCTATATAACATTGAAATAATTTTTCAAATCGGGTCTGGGGGCCTAGCCAAGTTGCTTATCTACAATCACTAACACAAATAGAAAACGGAAAAATGTATGGTAAAATCACATGATATAGCGTTCAGATATGTCATCTCCATACATTTTTCTGTTTTCTATTTGTGTTAGTCATTGTAGATAAGCAACTTGGCTAGGCCTCCTGAGATTACCCCCTAAAACGTCACAAACTTTACCTCTTTATAATATTAGTATAGAAAACATAGATGGAGAAAATTCATTCAATATTTTATATAGGTCAATTTTCAATACCACTTCTGTACGTCACAGACGGTAATAATGGCCTAACTCTTGAAATCAATCTAATATTATGAATGTGAATATGAGTTTGTTAGTTTGTTACACTTTCATGTCTTAACTACTCGACTGATCATTATGAAATTTTGCATACATATTGTCACTAGTCATATATACAAAAAGCCAATTAGAAAAGGTACTGTTCTTGACTAACAGTCATAATATTAACATTAATGACGCCGCGGTCAAAGCTAGAATCTAACAATTGGAACAAAGAAATGTTAATATTTTGTGATTTTAATAAATCACGTAGTGTAATTATTTCTAAAATACTTGAGTATTATATATCCTATTATTATACGAAAGTAGAGTTTGTTTGTTTGTTTGCTTGTTTGTGAGGTGTATCTCAGAAACTACAGATCTGACTTTGAAATCTTGTTCACTAATAGAAACCAACATTAACCTATAACCTATATATTATACTAGTAACTGCCTGTGTCTTTGTCTGCTCTTTTGTCTTTACAAATGAATACACCTAACACTATATAGGACACAATATATTATCTCCGTTTAATAAACTAATCTTCTATTACTATAATAAAACTGTAACATGTCAAAATCTGTACATTAAATATTTTTTGAAAATTTTAATCAGAGTAGACTATGTTATCGATATAGAAGCCAAATTTTTTTTTTTACAATTTTTATCTGTCTGTCTGTCTTTCTGTCTGTCTATCTGTCCCTGTGAACACGCATCACTCTGAAAGTACTGAACCAATCTTGACGAAACATGACATAGTAATAACTAATATTACATAGCTCCAGGATACTTTTTGTCCCATAAAACGCAAGGGGTTCTCCAGGATAACGAAAATCAAAAATATGTAGTTAACGTAACTAGACTTTTTTGCGACACCTTAGTACAATAGTTGGCAACGTTAAAAAAACAAGAATTTTAGAATACCTGGTTCTTTAATATATCAATATTTATTTTTTGTATCATAGGAGGCAAACGAACAGGTGGGCCATGTGATGTTAAGTGACCACCACTGTCTATAGGCACTAGCAATACCAGGGTTGTCGCAAGTGCGTTGCCAACCTGTATATGGGGGAGGGGGAGGGTAAGGGAAGTGAAAGGAGTAAAGGGGAAGAGAGGTGGGCCTCCGGGGCTCTCACTGACTGAACGAAACACTATAATGCAAGCACTGTTATTTATGTTATGGTTACGGTATGGCCTCTGCCTATGTAGGTAATTTCGCCAATATCAAATGTGACAAATTCACGTTATAAATTTAATGCCAAATATTCAGTGTATTTTTTTTTCTCGAACTGACTACACTATTTACCCAGCAAGGTCTTAACAGCTTCACCGGACTACTAAGGCGAGCGCTTAGGGCACTCAGCCGATTTTATTTGACAACTAGTTCAAGGGTGCACGGCATACCTCAGCTTAGGCTGTTGCCTGATATGTGCAATTTACGACCTATCTGAGCTAACATGTATACAGCATGTATGCCTGTACGTGTGTGAGGATGATATGTGTATTGTTGTCGCAGTGATGTAAGATCTTCTGTCACTGTATCGTGCAAGCAACGTACTCAAGTACTCCACGGACCTAGGCTTTAGCCGCTGCCGAGGAGGGCCTAATCTGGTGTGCGGGATATTCAGTGTAACAACGTAGAATAATCTACAATAGAAACATATCAACATAGATAAATTACCGAAGGTTGTTGGGACTATGTTTTGAGTGGTACAGAGATTGTTTGTAAAAAATATATTGGAATTAAAATTCGTTTTCGAAACAGTTTCTAACTCTTAGACAATAGTTACAAGCAAGTGACAGTTGACGCTACGACACGATGTTTGATGCTTCGACACGGTGGTCATATATTTTTCTTCAATACAATGGAGTATAAAAAGGTTTTAATACAAGTTGAAGATAAGTAAGTGGTAGAGATGTTTATTTAGTTTTATGTAGGTTAGTTTTTATCTTAATTGATCCTGGTAGATGATGCTACGAACGGGTTCTAGGCTTATTTAAAAAAATATATCACATATAATCTGGGTATATGTTTGAGTGAGTCCGTGGATAGTGTGGATTCACAATTAGAAACGGTAGTTGTGGTTGCAGTTTGGTATCAGTTTTATTCAAATTTTTCGCGTTTAAAAATACAATTGAAATCAGTGATAACCAATTTGGTGCAGACGAAATTGCACGGGTCAGCTAGTATATAATAAACGAATATAAAATAATAAACAATAATGTTTAAGCAATTCACGCCCAGATGACTTTTTTAAATATAATAAGATTCACTCGAAAATTTCAAGAACATAGATTCCAAATTATAGAATCAATTTCTACAATTAAAACATACTTTCATTAATATAATAAACTGACACTGGCTAAAGTTGCTGCGACGCAATTGACAAAAATAAGGAAAGGTCGATCGAACGATCCACACAGTTTATTATGTTATGAGCCTATGATTATTTTAATAAAAAAACTTATATGCGATACTATATCTATTATATTTCGTTTGAAGTAACTTAATAACTTATTTAACAATAGTGTAGTTTAATCCAGATTTTTGTAATTAAAATAATGAAAGGTCGTAAGTTTAGTTTTATGCACAAAATATCTTAACATTTACAAATTTCTTCTAAAATTTAAGATATTGCTTTCTTAGAGATTCTAAAAGAAAGTATTACTAAGAACATTATAATTAGACATTCTTAAAAAACATTTCTTCCTTAAAGTGAAAAACACAACGTTTATTTTTTGTTTCATTTAATATTCTAAGCGACCGTTGATTGATTTCTTTTTTCCATTTACAATTTGAGTACCATTAATTAATTAATTTAAGTAGTGTCAGCGAATATTGTGGTTTATTTTTAATTTACTTATGTACACAAAATATTGAACATACAGGAATATTTTGAGATATATAAAAAACTTTTTTACTATTTTTTTTTATTACTGAACCATCATCTTTTAGACACTTTCGGGCTTGACCGAAAAATCTTTTTTCCCTCATTATAACAAATACTAGAAATTAATAAATAAACAATGTTCACGCATTAACTACTAACTAAGCAGCATATCTAACCATACATCAGTGGTCAATTTCTGAGAACATCGCAAAGCCGACTGCGCAAGTTCGCAGAAATCGGCCGATGGTCCGCGGAACGTTCTACAGAGCGGGCACATTGTTTTTCAACTATTACACGTATTTAGAGTGATATTATCATGAAAACTAGTTATGTTTCGCAGTATTATACGACCCTCGTGTTAAACAACCTTGATAAAAAGATGTTTCCGTTCCAGTTTAACAAACACCGGCCCAGAGTGGACAGGTTCGTGCCACCGCGGGATTCCATACCACATATTAAAATGCGATTGTTCACAGCTCGAAACAGAGACGATAATCTTGACATTTGGGTATGTTACTCAAACTTTAGATAAATAAACATTATATGAATTTGAATCGGCTTACTAATATTAGGTAGTATCTGAGTTCCGCACGCTTTATTGAGCTTTTTAAAATGGTAAGGGTCAATCGAATGTACAAAATAAATCAAGGATTGGACAGGACTGCTGACAGAAGTTAAAACTCCAAACAATGAAGTAGATGCGTTCTCTATAGATTTTTAAAATAATTATAGTGTGAAAAACGATATTTAAATTTCAGACTTCGTTTATTGAAATCATTATTATGTAGTATAGTTATCATATCTGTTGGCATGCGGAGCGATAAGTATATACATTTTTGTAAAGTATATTAATCAAACAAACGTAGGACAAGCTGCAAAATATCAATTTTACACGTACACAGAACACTATACTTCGTCTCGATAGTCTGACGTAAGCCACACAAGTGCAATACGGCCAATCACACTTACTAGCATGTCCTGATGCGAAATTATAACTTTATCATCTGCCAAAAATACTGCTTAACGTGCCAAAAGAAGTTTTCATTAAAAAAAATAGCTTAAAACCATTTATGAAAAATTATCAACGCCATATATCAGATTATGGCGTAAATAGTTGGATTGAGTCAATATTAAACGTGTGGACATATCATTAAAACTTATTTGTTTTATGATGGAATTCCTCTGACCGCACAGTTTTCTTTTTTAAATAATATCTGAAGCCCAATGTATATATAAATCACTATAAAATCCATAACTTATTTTTAGAGACTTGCGTCAAATATTTAGCCCAATTGAAGGTACGTAATAAGTTGTCTTTTTTTTATAGTACACCAAATACCTGCAACAGAAAAAGTATACTAAATATTTGGATCGAGTTTACGGTATTGACTCAATAAATAATTCAATGGATGGCATTAAAGGAATATCCAGTAAGAATTACAGCGTGCAACCTTGGCCGTGCGTACCCAGAAGGAAGAACTACCTTAAAACTGCCGATAGTATCCTGGATTTACCTACGTACAGTTATGCAATTTGTAAGTTATTAAGTTGTAAACCCAACGTCAGATCTGATTGTCCAAGCCTTCCAAAAGATATGTTTTAGCCCATTGAGTTTTACCAACGTACGTAACAAAAATTATGAGGGTATCTGTATAGCGTTTTGATCAATAAAGTAACTTAACTGAATTTAAAATAAGGCCGTTTATAAGTATAGTTTATAAGATATGAATGAAAAACTAAGAAATTGCATTATATTTAGAAACGATTTAATAATTAAGAGAAACTTGCCACTACACTTGCCATGCTGAAGACTGCTGTCCATTTACCTGGAATTTTTTCATTGCAGTTGTAAGCACTTACAGCAATTCAACTACAAGTACCTTTGTGTACTTCATTATACTCGTATGTGTATACTAGCGGCCCCGGCAGATTTTATTCCGCCCTCATAATAAAAAATAAAAAATCAAGCAGTCATAAAGTCTGCCGACAAAGTGAAAACTCAAAGCAATGAAGTGTTTTCTTTTTATTTTTAAACTAGCCTCTGCCCGCGACTTTGTTCGCGTGGAATAGATACACTAACTAACACTAACACGCAGCAGTTCTCAAAAGGAATAAACATCCCGATTTTGAAAAATGTTTCATCCGTGCTCCGCTCCTATTGGTCTTAGCGTGATAGTATATAGCCTATAACCATTATCGATGAATGAGTTATATAACACTGAAAGAATTATTCAAATCGGACCAGTAGTTCCTGGAATTACCCCCTACAACGTCACAACGTCACAAACTCACAAACTTTACCTCCTTATAATATTAGTATAGTTTAGTTATAGTGTGAATTTATATATATTTTTTTAAATTAGTAAATTTAAATATAATATATACCAATAACGCACAGATTTATCTCTAAGTATATAGGTATATACACTGTATAGATATAGATCACGGGAAGCGATCGGTGACGATGACGTGAGTTTCATGATAGTTGTTCACCTAAAAAAAAAGTTTTAACGCAAGTTACGTCAGCAAAATCAAGGCTTCCGTAATGGTTAACTATAAACACTATCAGTAGTGTCTCACTTAACCATAATTAGATATCTTAAGTATCTCCGTATTTAGATTAAGATAATGAAGTCAACCGTATCCGTTGTAATGAGATACGTGTATATTGTTATTGCTTCGCCTTATTATAAACAAGGTTACCTTTGTAGAATGATTGTATTAATAAAGTTAGTCTTCACTTGCTCTTCAAGCTGCAAACACATATTGTATTTTTTAAAAACCTCGATACCTCGCCCCAATCCCTAACTCGCACCTACTGAAGTTTTAATCTCGAAAATCTTGACAAATGAAATACCTAAACCTTCCTCATGAATCACTTTACGTACTAGCGAAAACGGCATGAAAATCCATTCAGTAGTTTTAGAGCCTATCGCAAACAGACAAAATGACGCGGCGGAGGACTTAGTTTTATAATGTGTAGTGATTTTTTTATCAACTCAGTTCCAGAGCTACTAGACTGGAGTAATGTTAACTTACTAGTCGCCGCATTAGGCAGACATTATCACAAGTGGAGCTGGCAAACTCAAAATCTAATCTGCAAAGGTTATACTCGATACCAGATCCGCTGTTGCAAGTTTGACCCGAAAGGTGAACTGTTAGCTGTAAGATATTGTTTTATTCTCTTTGAACTCATTACCTGCTGGTGCTACTATTTAATATCAAAATACCATATAACTTTTAAATGTATGCTTTCTTGTTTCGGACATAACTGAATATACATGTTGTGTCGTAATTAAGATATTGTAAAGTTGTAGTTTAGTGACGCTTGATTCGGTATAAATATATGTTGTATTTCTTTTTACAACACCTCGGTCACTCAACACAGTCCAGAACGGCAAACTACAAAGTTAATATAAGGAGATAACAATTACACATAATATACATTAAAACTCTCCTCCCAACACTGGTGGCAACACATCCTTCCTAAAACACCTAACACACCCAACGATATTACATGTAAAAACGTCTTTTTACCTATAATATCATTGTTTACTTCCTAATATTGCCAGCACCTAATGTCATAACATCACATAATGTTAAAATTAATTTTCTGAGTATTGGACAAGCAAAATATATAATTAAGACCTTTTTTTATTAACTTGGGGTAATCCATTATTGATACGTCACCCTCACGATGGAGAGCGTGGGTTAGGTCCGATTCCCCCGGACTAAAACCTCACGGTGTACCCACAGGCCATATTGTTGGAACGGTAAAGGATTGGGATAAGGATGCTAATAACCTTGAATAGCCCCCCCAATGGTTCGCACAGTGGAAGGTGACCGCCGGATTCCTTCCTAATAAGGAGACAGATTGGGTACACACCAGCTGCCTGCCCCTCGTCGGCCGGACCTGTGCAATGAGGAGATGGGCTATGTCATTATGACATAAAATATTTATAGTGTAACACAATATAATGTTTATGCCTAGGGGGTTCCACGCCAAGTCGAACGGAATGAATTTCTATATTTCTATTAAATTTATGATATTTTTAAATCCCGCGACTGCATGAATTTAGCTTCTGGGTTTATTTGTGATATAAGAAATTCGTCAAAGGTTTTAATTCGATAACTAATGGTCTTAAAATTGTTTCAACAGCTCGGTACAGAAAACGAAATGATCGAGATACATGATAATTTATTAAATAAGTGTGTCGCACAAAACTCCTGCTGCTGTGACGGCAGTGGTCTCAAATGCTTCATATCAGCCGTAGATTGGAGTCCAACTGGAAATTCTTTTATCACGTAAGTACATACATACGTTATGAATAATCATAATCAAACAATTGGTTTATATTTCACAGTATTTTTTTGGACGGATAATATGGCCTTTTATTTGAATTTATTCTTTAAGGAATACAATTCAGCTGGGAATACAGCAAGCAATAATATCTATCTATCTGATCAAATTTAATCAATATATAATATAAAACGAAGTCCTCTGGCTACGTCCTGTTTACATGCGGTTTTCAATAGTAGATAAAGTGATTCATGAGTTTTTGGTCTATTTGCCTAAAAAAAAAATTATCAGGTTGAGACAACGTCCGCCTGGTCTACTATTTAAATATGTAAAACTTCAATGTCATGATGTTTGTTCACATTGCACTCCGAAATTACTAAACCGATTTTCATAAAAGTTGTTGTTTATGTATAAGTTTGGTTCAACTTAAGAGATAGGATAATTTATGTTTCGCTTAATGGCGTCAATATTTTTAATGGTGATTGTGCTGTTGTCTATAATTTGTGTCTGTAAATATTGTGTATAATCTATGTTGCGTTTTGTTTCAAATTTCAACATAGATTGCATTACAGACAAGACACTTTATTTGTCGAATAATAACTTTGACGTCCATAAGCGCCTTCTCAGGGCTTACATTGTATACTAAACTATTTTTAATTTTGATTTTTGCTTTCATCAGAGGCTGTTCCAGAGGAACGCTGACTTCCTACACTCGTGATGCGAAATTGTTAAACACTTGTCGCTTGAACACGGCTGTATTTTCAATCAGAGTCTCACCAGATGCACGTTACGTGGCCGCCGCTGTTGTGAATGGATTCGAGGCGATTATCATGTCCTGGCCTGACCTCAAGTTTTATTCAAGCCTGTACGCTAACTGGACTATTAAGGTAATCTAGAATTTCTACTACCATCTTCATGGTAAATCTTTTATTGTCTCAAAAATGTATTTTATGTACAGAGGAAAAAATACATATCAAACTGCTTTCCTACTTCTCCACGACAAGAAAGATGATGATAATTACGGGAATTTTGTTGATCAGATACCTTGTTCTTCGATTTTGACCAACACGATGAAATAACAACAAATTATGAAAACGCAAGAGTACAACTGATTATTTGGGACAACTGGTTGGCTATGTTGTTCTGAATTAAAAGTTAAATATCAAAATGGCGGGTGTTCTTAAACATTTTTAAAACTATCTCTTGACCCTTGCATCGTAAGATCTATATTCGTATGTTGAAACTATTATGCTTTTCGAGATTCAAGGGCAAATTGTTCTCTCCTGTAGTATCAGAGTTTCAAAGAGCGAGCTATGGAGATACCTATTTCACAGCTTTACACTTGGTCATTGTTTATATTATAAGTAAATTAAATTACTCTGTTATAGACTATTACGTGGCACCCGTGGAAGAGTGCCCTCCTCAGCGTTGGTACAACCACTTCAGAACAAAATGCACATGTCGTTATATGCAATGTTCCCACCTACACTGTACAAGAGATGACCATAGGTCGCAACCATTACAGCCTCGACGCGATGCTTTTCAGCCATAGGACAGGCGAACTAGTCATGAGTTTGTGGGATACAGGTAAATAGAAAAAAATGCGATAATGTGTTTTGAGAGTGTTTATGAATACGGCGTTGATGTAAGTTCGAAAGCTTGTGATTCAGTCAGAGTTTTTAATGAAAGAATTGTATTGATGAAACAATAGCATGGTTGTAGAGTTTTTACTAATCCCGGTATCTACTGTTGTCTTCAGGTGGGTTCACTTGAGAGTCAGTTCCTCTCTAGGTTTAGCTTGTGCTGAAAAGATGAAGAACTTCTTTTAGTCTTTCAAGGCCATTAAATCACAATAATCTGGTAATTCGGGTTACTAAGAAACTGTAATATGGACCTATAGTCAGTGGGACATAGAGATATTTAAATAAATTGATAAATGTATGATTAATAGTATAATTAATAAAAAAATTTGTCTGTTTTCAAAATGATTCAAGAATGGTTTACATTCACAATTGGATCCGATAGGTGGTGCTGCGGTTGACGTTTAGGATCTTTTAATTTTTAAGCCGAGATAACGTCCGCCGTGCCTGCTACCGCGACTTCATCCGCGTGGAAGACTTACTTTTGGCTGACGCTAAAAACCCAATTTTATAACATTCTTCATTGGTGCTCCACTCCTATTGGTTATATGTATTATGTGATGACATATAACGTATAACCTTACTCGATAAATGAGCTGTCTAACACTGAAAAAATTCCTCATATCGGACCAATAATTCCTGAGATTACCGCGTTCAAACAAATCATCTCTTCACCTTTATAATATTAGTATAGATGTGTTATTTTATAATTCATATTATTTACACTCTTGTACCTTGTAACCTCTTCAACTGTAGAGTAAAAAGATTTTTTGATAAATTTTGTTTAAATATACAATGTTACACTCAGATAATGTTTCACGGAGCAGATGTTCTCAGCTGGTCGTTATGAGTGATCTTAATACGGTAGTCGACCAATGGGGCGAGGGCCAGACCGGCTTGGAACGCGTAAGGACCATGATCTTCAGCCCCGATGGAACCAAATTAGGTAAATACCGGATGAAAATAATCTAATTAAACTCAATAACATATACAGAAACTATATAAATCTAATGTTCAGGCATTTAACGGACTTTGAAATTACTACGATTCTCTTGACTTGCACCTAAATCATGACTAACCAATCTTTGCGACCTTATTATATAATGCTCATTCAATTCACGTCATAGGAAAGAGGAGTGACTCGTATCAAATTGTGATCACCTGACTCTCCCATTTTATTGCTAATGCCTAATTTCTAATTTTATTTGAGCGAAAATAACAATGTTAAAGAAACAAAAGGTAAAAATTGTTCAATTGTCCTAAGGTATTTTACCTGTTGACAGAAACTATTGTCACTGTTAATAGAAAATAACGTAGAACGAAAGCCGAACAGCGATTCCAATATTTTTTTTACGTAGGATTGTTGCATTAGTCAATTAGTTATTGTATTTTAATATATTTATTATTTAATGTATGTATTATTTTTTTAATGTAGCATGGCCAAGTGACCTCACTATGCCTGATGGTAAGCAGAGTACGATCCACAAGTAGTGGCAATCACCGAGAGACGAGCTATTCATCACTGTCATGCCGGCCTGTGTAAATGTCTCTTCGTAATAACTTCTCCAACTGGAAGATAAATACCAACATTACTTCCTCTTTATTCTCTTATATGCTACTTTCACACAAACTACAATAATTAAGAAACACGACAGTCCTGTCAAAAAAAAACAACTAAGAAATAAACCACAAGTTGTATTCGTTAATTTGTATATACACAGCAAATTATGACAATGAAATTGTTGTTGCTACCGAGAGGGTACTGTATAGTACAATTTTAAATCTAAGAGTTCCTGAATTAACTGTATTGACAATCGAAATCTGTTCAGGCGTTTAAAAGTTGTGATAGAATAAAAGAGCTCATAGACATACATGAGTCTTGAAAATAGTAAAGCCCCCATCAATTCGGTCGCTTTTGAAGTTAAGTTTAGACTTGCGTATAATACAGTCAAGAGGGATTTTTGGCGAATTCTTGGAATTTAGGGGATTTTATTTTATTGACAATAATGTGTTATTTAACTCTATATTTAATAATGTTCGTGGTGTGTTACGTTATATATTCTGGTTATTATGCACAAACGTAGTGGATGGGAAATAATACCTTGGAGTATGAATTCAGACTCGCCACAAAAAATCCCTGCAAAGTTTAAACAATGCGGCAACCATCTTGTTAGTTTATTGAAATGATCGCAAGAAACTTGTAATATGATTACCTACTCGACAATTATCCTAATAATTTACTAGAAGATAGGTTGCCAAAATGAATATAACAAAGTTAAAATATTACTTTTTTTTTTAATTAGCGTTTATTTTGCCCTCAGTGGTCTTCATAATGTATATATAATACTATAAATTCATACAATATATTTGAAGAAGTCAAAAAGAATAATGTGCGCTGTACACTCCTTTGAATAACTATACAAATAGTGGTCATTTCTGGGAATACCTAATTTTAAATTCTGTCCTCGAATTCCAGCAACGGCGACAGTAGGCGAAGACCTGATCATATGGAACTTCCTTCCCGATGATAATAAAAGAAAATTTAAACGTAAAATACACCACGAGCTACCCGTATACCTGGACGTTACGACTCATGGATATTCACTAAGATAGATTTCTGTCATATATTTAACAATTCTACATCGACCGCATATTCACATAGACGTGTAATATAACTATACTGTAATAGACTTGTAAAAACATCAAAATAAATTAAAGGTAAATGCGGAAAAGTGTTAGTTAATCTTACATTTCTTTCTTTCTCGTGTACTCAGATGTTATAGTTTAATTTTCTTATTCACAACTTTAATGCAGTGCAGTAAATAAAACAATATTCGTCTAGTGAATCGGTTGTCGATGATATCTTTCTTAATATGGTTCAATTAAAGATTTTTATTTCAATTATAGAATATTACGTTGTATTATTTTTGCTTGTTAAAATTAAATTATGAATATTAAATGTGTTTCAATTATGAATTTGCCATATTAATTAGAAAGGAACCCAGATACATGTAAGTTTATTAATTGGGACTTAAGTGTACATGTTAATAGTCCAATCAAAAATTATTACAAGTAAAATTATTTATAAAGAAATAAAAAACAATCTTAAATACATTGAAATCTTTACAACTATAGTAATGACAGAGTCGTTTAGTTGAGAAGTAGTTGAATTTGGTATTATGGGGTAATGAGTCTACGTAAAAACTTGGTACAGAGAAAGCGACGTTACGTAGTAAATAGATTAACATAACACGTGC
>JACEII010000009.1:1751194-1792310 GCA_014332785.1 Antheraea mylitta | reverse complement strand
CTAATTCCCGTTCTAATTTCTATCACAACGACCACGCTTTCGCTGAGGTAAGCAGAAATTGTAATCTCAATATGGAAAAATGCTTACTATGAAGTAAAAATAATAAATACTTATACTAATTTTTATCTTGTGAAATAAAATCAAAAATACTTCATTAAGTTTAGGTCTTGAGAATGTGCTTTTGATCGTCATAACTTATCTTACTTAACTCAGTAGTCGAAAAGAAACCGCAAGAGACTCGATTTATGAATTACTGAAGCTATACTTCTTTTGACGCGTTAGGGGAAAATTATGAGAGTAAATTTTCATGATGCGCGCGCACACCGTCACGAAAACCGACACCCTGAATTTAACATTTCAACATTTTGTTTCTTTGTATTTGTTGTTTGTATATATTCGTATTAAAGCTTTCAATGTATTTTAAATACCTTTTTTCTGTTATTAGTGTCGATTTTTCTACAAACATAGAATAAGGCAAAAGATCACATCTTTGATAGGATTTTTATCTTGTTAAGCCAAACAAGTATAACTTCTAACGCGTGTACATAAGTACACACACACTTTTTATTTATACATAAAGCTTACGTCTAGTTGAAGAACAGAACCGAAAAATCATTGTGTAGTTTTATCAAACCTTTAATAATTGGAAAATGATAATGAGAAATCAATGAAAACTGAGCACAATATTTATTTAAATCATTGAATTATTTTGAATCGAGCCATAAGTGCAGCTATATTGACCTTTTCTACTCTACCGAACAACCTTCAATTTTCAAATGAATCAAATCAAAAATACTTTATTCAGTTTGAGCCCTAATAAGGCACTTATGAAACTTAAAACTACCATCAGTTCGAAAAACAACCCAGTCATCAAAAGGAACCGGCAGGAAACTCGATCAAGTACATATTTTTCATATGTAAGTATATTTCCAATACATTATACAATCTTTTTTAGTGGATGCACGGAGAGAAGTCAACTCCAGACATCAACATCATTCACATATTGATCCACTCCATTCGATACAAAACCAGCTCTATGTGGCACATAAACTTACAGTCCGGCAAATCAAGTGCTTCAGAACTTTACTGTAAAACCTAATAATATTACCTAAAAAACTCTTACTGGTTTCGCTAAGTCTGAATCATGGGATCATCAGTCTGTTACAGTTTCTAGTATTATGCCGATTTTTTACTAAATGCAGTTTTTCATAGTTTTTACGGACATAATATATATTAAATTATCAAGAAGCCCTAATCCTGGGCCTGTAATGCGACATGCGAGAGATGGACGAAAAATTTGAGACGATGATAAAAAGTTCCACTTTAATAAATTCGATTTATAGTCGATTTTTTTCAAAGTTTTAACAGTCTTGAAATACTTTAAAACCTGTAAAATTACATATCCTTTAAGAGAAATAAGGTCGAGGTAGTATTCATCGTGATTCTGAACATTAATTTACAAGCTGAATGAGTAACGGCACCCGGCTGTCAGCACACCGTATAGTGCCGAGCCAGCACAATGGCACGCGTTCGCCAAACACACCGCGCTGATTTACCGACCGATTGAATACCGAACGGTGTGAACGCGGCCGTTGACATGGGACGATTTACGATCCATGAACACGATGCCATCATGAATATTTATGTTTTAAAACTTTTATTTTCGTCATATAATTGTACGACGATGATGTGGTATTCATCATCTTCTTACCCCACCTAAGTAGGATCAGCACATGTTTTCCTGTTCCACTCTCGTCTATCAGATGTCATCTCGGTATTTACACCATACACACGCGTATCATTTTTCACCCAATCCATCCGTAGCTTTTTGGTCTCCTTCTGCTCTTATATCCTATAAAGGGAGAAAGGGGTCAGGGCAATTTGGTTTATTTGCTCAACTAATCTGCTAACGCCGTCTAGAATATTCTTTCCAATTACGAGTTTATCTCTTTCATATATATAATTTCTCTTACTATTCCTATGTACACGGTTGCTCTATCAAGTAAATCCAAACATTCCCATTTCCTTTTCTTATCAACGTCAAGAGTCGTAATTCTTTTAGATAACGTTTAATATCAAAATAATAAATAGCTTCGACTTAAATCAAGTATGCAATGGCTTATAATATTAATTAAAGCCATTATACCTAGAGCTTTACTACCGTCAAGTTTAATTACATAATTAAATATATACGTACATATAGATATAGAAAATAATTTTACTATTGACGTAGATATAAATAATTTATGAATTGTCAGTTTATAATTCATTACACTTAAATATCGTAGTCCGGTGAAGCTGTTAAGACCTGGGTCAATAGCGTAGTCATTTCGAACAAAAAAAACTTAAATATCTATATAGATACAATGATAGAGGTCTGTGTGAATGACAAGGTTATTTAAATTTTTTTGAAGTTAAAGCCGCGATAATCAGTTTTTTGTAGGAAAATAATTTATGGGTTCACGTCACCGATGACTTCGACATCGTGACGTATTGCGGTTTTTTCTATCTAGCGACGCGTAGTATAGCAGCTTGCGTACATGTAATATTGATATTTTGTATTGGGATGGTTCAGCCTATCATATTTTTAATTGATTAATATCCATATAATACGTGAAGCAAAAATATTGTACCCCTTTTTAACCGATTTCCCGTGAACGGGTGAACTTAAAATTTAGCATACTTAAAGTTTATATGGCGGAGAAATGCAGAAAGATATTTATCTATACTGCGTGCAGAAAAGATTCCTTTGGCACTCAACATACAGTTGTAATTTAACTCATAAACTTAAAAGCTATTCCGATCGATTAAAATATTTTAAGATGTTCACTCTTAAACATCGAAGAGAACTTTTAGACAGGGTATTTTTATATAAATTAGTAAATAGCATCTTGGATGTACCACTACTACTATCGCAAGTAAATATTACGGTACCTTCTCGAATACCGCGATCAGGAAATTACAAATTATTTTGTGAAAAACGGTCTCGCACAAATTTGGGTCATTTCTCCCCATTAAATAGATTAATGAGACTCTATAACGTTGCATCTAAGAGTACTACAAGCAACACTGATATTTTCTTTGAAACCATTACGGATATTAAAAATCATATGCTCTTAATGTTTAAACAATGAAGCCGATTATGATTTCCAATATAAACTTGTTCAATATTCGGAATCAATTTTAACAATGTTATATTATGCTGTTTTTCAATTCTTTACGTGATCATTTATAATTAATTGTATTATTTAATATTTTAGTTTTAACTTGTTAGTTATTTAAATCACATTATGCACCAATTTTTATATGCATGCCGTTGTTGCCTATAAGTAGGGTCATATCTAGCAAAAAAGTTGAACTGTACATTTTACTACATTTTAATAGCATGTACTGATGTTGACTCTGTTGGTAACCTAAATAAATAAATAAATAAATATTATAAAGCTGAAGAGTTTGTTTGTTTGTTTGGTTGAACACGCTAATCTCAAGAACTACCGGTCCGCTTGAGAATTTATTATCGTGTTAGATAGCTCATTTATCGAGGATGGCTATAGGCTACATATCATCACGTTAAAACCAATAGGAGCGGAGCACTAATGAAGAATGTCTCAAAATCGGGCTATTTTTAGAGCATCCGCTGCGTGTCAATGTCAGTATTATATGCGTTGCCATGGTAACATGATAACATTCTATCGGAAATATTAACAGGGTTTATTTTTGTGTTCCTGTTCAAAAGTTTATTCTACGTTAGTTTTGTATCCAATTTTAAATAATACGTGGTACGTTTATATCGCAAGCATTCCCAAAGATTATTTTGTGTTGTTATTCAAATAGTTTAGTAGAAATAATATTCGTCCAATAAGACTGGCGAAGGAATTGATCCATACTACCAATTCCGAAGTTGTCAGTATAGGTAGTTATTATGTATTCTTTAGTCAGTTTTATTTCATGTCCAAGTTAATGAAAAGGAATAAGCGTCAAATCCTCTATATAATATTTCGTAAATTTTTTATCTTCTTAATTTTCGAAACCACAGAATTCATACGTCGTGGTATTATTTTTCATAAATTTCCCTTATGCACAATAAACGAACCATATTACATAAAACGACGCCAATTTAACATAACATTATACAACCAAGTAACACAAGATTATGAATAAAATATAAAATCCACTGCATGACAGACTGAAATCCCGCCAAAAACTGCTCAAAAAGTTTATTGTACTTTAGTTTTGTTCCCAATTTTTGATTTGTGATATATTACGTATTACAAAATAAAGTGTATACAAAATAAAAAAATAAAGTGTGTGTATGTAATATTAAAATAAATACTTTTTGGTGAATACATATATCTGTGGTGCATTGAGGATGGTATATAGTAGTTTAAAGTTTCAAGTATGTAGCTGGTGATAAATTCCATCCCATTCGACACACTGTTAGTATTCACATATGTAAGGTACACTTTACCTGTTACAGTATATGATGTGCGTGTCGTACTTACAAATATTTTTGAGAGAGTATTTTTGTAATTTACACATCTAATCATAATTTTACATTTATTTAATATATTTAAGAAAAAAGGGGTGAGAAGCCGCGGGTAACAGCTAGTTTTATATAAAATGCATTAGAAGTACATTAAATTAATTAAAATAAACATTACTCACACTAATATTTGAATTTAACACGACATATACACATGTAAATGAAAAAGACATTTTGACAGCCGTCAATAATTACGAACTTCAAAAAAAGTTGTGAAGGAGGTTGCTATGCTCGACTGTATGTATTTTTTAACTCTTACGTTCCAATTACCATTTTTCATCCTACACTCAACAATGATGTTATTAAATATAACTATTATTGTAATGTTTATTATATTTTATGGTTAACTCATTTCAAATGATGATTTAATAAAAAAATGAGCCAAATAATACTTTGTATAATCAAAATAAGAATTTTGTTCATCAAAGTAACCCATGACTTAGCCCTCCGCGGTTACAACGTTGCAATTCAACCTCATGTAGCAACAAAAAATAATTTATTTTCAAAAGCTAATAGTAGTATTAAAAACATTGTATTCATCATTTGATTGTATTGTGGATCCATTACTTTTCCAAACGATGATACTGGGCATAATGAACAGACTGTTTCTCATAATGAACAGACTACATTTAATTCAATATCACCCAGGAATACCACCCATCCATGGTGTCGTGTCAACTTAATTGAAAATTGTGTCATGGGTTGCGATAAATTTCTTTATTTTCGTAAAGTTATGTTTGCTTAAAATTTGAGAGCCTTACCACGTGAGTTTTATTTCAAATTTATAATTAATTACAATTTTTATTTACACATAGATTTTTTTTAAATGTTTATATAATTAATGATCATGACAAATAACTGAGTAGCCATCATGAAAACCTTTGATTATAGAAGTATACCCATTGACAAAAGAACCCTAACAAAGTTAAAACTTTAAAAAATCAAATAACTATGGTCGAATGTCGACCACTGGGCGCCCACTAGTACTGTATAAAAATAATAAAAATGTAAATCTAGCTGTACTTTTTAAATTTTTATAAAAAGAAAACCTTTGCAGGTATTTGGAATAAGTAATAAGATACATTTCAATCATTTTTAGAAATGTCTGTCTGTTTGTTTGAACACGCATCATTGCTGAAGTTACCACATTGGTTATAAAGCCTTTTCAAGAAAATCATCACCCATTCGAGTAACATTTAGTCAAATCGGTTCACTCTATCAAATGTTATTGTAATTCTAATGAGGACACGACTTAAGTACGAGAGAAAAAGAGATATGTAAATTGGCTTAATATAAGTAGTCTGGCCATAAATGCTGTTACATGAAAACTTTTCTTTTTTTTTCAACTTTTTAATTATTTTGTATTCAGAAACTTGTATATTATTTTAAAAACATCCTTCGATTTTGCGCTATTTCACATATTTTTTCGTGTTCATTATCAAATTACAATATGGAATGGGGTGTTAAAGAAAATAGGATTGCAGCGATCGTCTTGCACAAAGTGGGTACGGAACCGTCGGTCATATTCCATAATGAGAAAATTTTAACGATTGAAGAACACTACAATAAGCAAAATGATAAAGTGTACACTCACAGTTCTAAAGAAGCTACTCCAGTGGTCGGAAAGGTAAAACGTGGTCATCATCAAAGTCAAAGTGTATCAAGATACAGTCTTGGATCATGTTGCGAAACCTCTCAACAAAACACTTTTTAAAAATATACTGTGGACTTTCCAGCAGGACTCTGCACCTGGTTACTAGGTACGAACTACGCAAGCCTGGCTTGAAACCCACGTTGCGAACTTTATAAGAGCTGAAGAATGACCCTCATCTAACCCAGACCTTAATCCTTTTGACTTCAAATTATGGCCAGTTTTAGAGGACATGGCCTGCTCTAATTGACACGGCGACATTGAGTCTCTTAAAAAATTTTTGAGCATACAGTGGCGAAATTTCTCTTGGAAACAGATAAATCCATAGATTCGTGGCCAAAACGATTAAAGGCCTGTATAAAAGCCAAAGGTGGCCATTTCGATTTTTTTTTTATTGTAGCACAGCAAAGTGACTGCACTGTGCCTGATGGTGAGCACAGTACAATCCAAAAACAATGGCGACTACCGAGAGACACGCCATCCCTCGGCGGTCGCCGCTGTCATGCCTGCGTAAATGTCTCTTCACGTTACGCTTGAAGGACCCCATGTTATACGAAGGAGGGAACACACTAACCGGGAGATTGTTCCACAGCTTCACGGTACGGCAAAGATAAGAAGTTGCGAACTTTTTAGTTCGTGCCCAGATAGGATTTACCGTCAAACTATGGCTCCGAAGTCCAGCGTGAGTGCTTCGGTTATGAAAAGGAGAGGAAGGGATTAAATTAAATAGCTCTACAGAACATTCGCCATGATACAGACGGTAGAACACGCTCAATGAGGCAATATCTCTGCGCAACTGAAGCGGCTCTATAAACTGTGTAATGTCTGCGTCATTAACAATGCGGACAGCTCGTCCCTGTAACCTAGCCAGGGCATCTGGTAGGTATTTGGCGGAACCGTCCCAGAGGTGCGAACAGTATTCCACGCAAGGCCGTATACAATATTTTTTATTTTTTGCTGAGACTAATGTAAATATGTAGGTATAAATTTTAATAATATTGCATTATTTCATTTAAAAAAAATGCATTTTCATTTCTATCAGAATTTATGGCCGGCCTAGGTATTTAGATGAATTTAATAGTCACTGTTTTTTACGTTAGATTCCACGCAGATGGAGTCGGGGGCAGAGCTAGTATTTATTATGATTACACAATTAAGTACTAAACAATCACGATTATGATGTCATATTGTATCCTGAACGTGGACCGAATCAGCGCCCTTTCACTAATTCAATACAAAAAACAATTCCATCACTTAATTTAGTCCTGTACACTTCTAAAGGCGAGTTCTACATTGTAACACATTATTTTTTCGTTTTTTTATGTAACAGTCTACCACAGTTTTAAATGTGGGTGAATTTATAAGGTGCGCGGGCGCAAACGGTTGAATGGTTTCTCGATGCCATCACAATGAGTGAATAAATTAGCCAACCTTATTGCGATGTCCTTTCTGACGTGCACGACTCAATATACCACATTGATATAAGTGTGAATTGAATATTTATATTACTCTTTAATACCTTTTCACAAGTTATATATCACAGACAATATAGTGCAAAACTTACAGATAATATAAATATAAAAAATACTCGAGGCCATCGTAACGACTGTCAACAGAAGCGATTATTAAAAACAATGAAATAAATATTTTTGTTATATGTGCAATAAAAAATGCATCTGACATGCTCTTTCCTCCGACGAAAAATCGCTCTGCGCGGTTTAATTTTTTTTCAAAAACAAAAAAAAAATCTATTTTTCTTTTTAAAATTTAAATGGCTTTTTTCCGGACAGTCTTCAAGCAAATCTTAAAGTGTAACAAACAAACTTACATATACGATTATAATTTTAATTAGGGTATAAATTTGAGAAACTGCAATACTGTTTCGGCCTACACTAAATAACATTTAAGTTTCATAACACTCCACCAGGTGGCGCTGGGCTATATTTTACGTTTTGTATTCTAATTATCACGAACGATTGTCGATATGTCACATATTTTATAAATATACTTTCATAAAAACAAAATATTGACAGTGGCCAATGTTTATCTAGAGCAAATTTGAAAAAGATACAAAGCTGTACATACCCTGTTTCATTCACTGTGGTCCGGAATAATCATTACATTTATTGCAACAATAGTAACCTGATTTATTATTTAATTTCATCTTGATTTCTTGTTAAATCAAACTGACCTTAGATTTTATAGGCTAAAATTGTTGCGTCCAGTATCGCAAGCAGTTTGCAATCGGTGCCTATCTAATTATCTATATTATTTAAGGATTCGGCACAAACATAAGCAGTAGCGTTGTAAAAATTACCAAAAAATTAGTATTGATAATTATAGTAACTTCTTACTAGACCTAATAGTTTCCTTTTTTTACGTGACACGTCTTATAAATCGATGAACGCCGGCTATTTGCTCGAAAAAGCTTGATTCATTGTCACGTTCCGCCTAAGTCGAGCTTGCAAGCGAGAGCTCGGAACAAACGACAAAGAGGCGCGACCTGCAAAAGCGTTCAGCTTGTGATACATCTAACTCTCTTCCACTCCATCAGCCGAGGCGTCCAAGTCGTTATCACGTAAAATTATTGTCCGTAAACCAACTTTACAGACGACCATTTTTTTTTATTTATTTCTTAGAGAGAGAAGTAATAAAAAGTTTTGGAAGACCAAAAAAGGTGTGAATGGATTATTATTATGGATTATGTCAAAATTTATAGAAAGTATGAATACTAAGATGTCATTTGACAGGGGAGATTGGAAGAGGAAAATATGTTGTGCCATCCTACTTGGTTGGATAATGGTAAGAAGATAATGAAACATATCATTTTATTTTATTTTTAGCAACCAATGTTCTAGTAGATTATTTCTGCCATTGTCGAATAAGTAATAGTATTACAAGTTTTTTGCAATCGTTGCAATAAACTAAGAAAATGGTGACCATCTTGTTATTTCCAAGGATTTTTTATTGCAAGTCAGAATCCATGTTGTGGTATTAAATCCCATCCACTTCACTTGTGCACAATAATCAAACTATATTATCTAAAACACCACTAATATTACAAAATATAAAAACACGTAATAGAAGATTATGAATAGGATTTAAAATTGACTACATGACATTCCAAGATCCTGCCAGAAACTCCAAATTATGTAATGGTTCGAATCCAATTCGTAATAACATATTAAATAAATAACATCCATTTACATATTTCTTTGATTTATTATTGTTAATATTAAATTTCACAACCGCCTCTCCCTCTCCTGTCCTAAGATATTTTTCAATGCCACTTCTAAAATAAGTTCCTTCTCTTATCACTTACACTGTGTAAAAGTTTTGCAACCGCACCGTTGTCTACTTAATTCATACCATTAACAAGCCAACTTATTTCAAATAACGAATGTTATTGGTCTACGGACATCATTATTATTAAGATAATATTATTAGTTTTTAAAATTTAATTGAAAATTTGTAGATTTAAAAGTAATTTTTATCATACAATAATCGGTATTTCTATTCGCGATAAACTCAAAAACTGCTGAACGGATTTTCATTCGGCTCAACAATAGATAAAGTGATGCATAAGGAAGGTATTAAGTATTTAGGTAGGTAGGTAGTAGGAGGGGGTGTAGGGGTGTCAAATAACATCATAAGACTTGAGACACCCAAGCCAACCTCACCTGCTCGTGATGCACCCTGCTGGTCAACGAACGAGGCAATGGCGATAGCGGTGTGGTAGGGTTTTACAGCCCGACTGGGTCGCAACCACCATGTATATGGCGAAAAAGCCCGTAATAGTGATTCGCTTCTGCGCGTCGCGTTTCGGGATCAGCCTGTGCATATCCAGCTTTTTGCAGGCCGGCATGATAGTGGCGACTGGCGACAGATAGTGTGTCATTCGGTGGTCACTATTATTTTTGGATTGCACTGTGCTTACCATCAGGCATAGCGCAGTCATTTTGCCGTGCTACAATAAAAAAAAAATCATTTCTCAAGGTAGTTTTTATTATCAGGGCGGGACAACGTCCACCGGGCCCTTTAGTTGAGGAAACGGTAAATGCTTTCTTTAAGGCTCTCGATCCCTTTGCGCTTCGCACGGACGTCATAAAGTCTACTACGGAGAGTATTTGTATTTATATCTGTTACTAAATTCTATCACCAAACGATTTCTCACAGATTAATATTCCATCCATGTTGTCTTGATGGTTGGAAGTCGTCTACCGTGCTATTTTCACGTCTGTTTTTTCCATGAACCTCGGTTTTCTGGAATTACTTCGTAGTAGCGGCGTTTCCAGACCAATATAATGTACAAATCGTCAATAAACTAGTCTATTTTCGTCAATAAACTAGTCTATTTCTCAAGAGCCAGCAACGCATATCTGAAGTCCCTCGTGTCGAAGGTGTCCATGGCTAGAAGATCATTTACCATCATGTTTAATGGCCTCCAATCACATTAAAAATATCATTTAATTAAGTCTAAAGTGGTTCAAACTAGCTTTATTATTTATAGGCCTTCTTCACTATCAGATTATTCCCGTAAAGTTGCTTTTTAGTATTCATCTCGCTTATTCAAATCTCTATATATAAATTTCTTCTGTACGCGTGTATGGCACTGAACTCCTCCTAAACGTCTGGACTAATTTTGATGAAATTTTGTGTGCGTGTTCCAGTGCATCCGAGAATGGTATAGATTCACAATTGGACCCGGTAGGTGGCGCTGCGGTTGGCTTTTAGGACTTTTTTAAATTATCAAAGCAGGATACCGTCCGCAGGGACCGCTAGTGTGTATATAAAAATCTTCATGTTCTCAAAGAAAAGTCATCTGATTTGCAAGTATGCACGTGTAAGGCCTAGCTTGTTAATCCATAGTCGTGTGGGATTTTATATAAACAGTAGCCCAAATATAAATAAAAAAATTGATAAAAAAAATATAATACCTTCGTCCGAATATAAATAGAAGCAGGTGCAAAAAGCTCTGTAATTATATCATGATTGTGCAATTATTTATACAATTATGACTTGTTTGAGGTTGTTACATTGTTAAAGACCTGTTTTATTATAAATAACAACCTAGTTTGGCTTTAACTAACCCTCAATTATATTATTTTCATAAAAAAATAAATAAAAAAGGTTGCTAGTTATTTTTATTTGTAACAGTAACCTTTTTGCTTATTTTAACACTATTAAGAAAATGATTTTTATTCCATTGGTTTTCTCTAAGCCTTTTGAGTATTTGTCTTTTATTTTGTATGTTGTCTTTTATTTTATATTGTATTTGTATTTGTCTTTATTGCTCACATTTACAACGATTTTTAACATATTTTTAAAAATAAACGCAAGCAAAAAAGGAGTGCGGACCCAGCGTCTGTAGTACAAAAAAAGTCGAGGCAGTCATAATAACTGCCGATAGAAATGAAAACTGAAGTATAACTGTGTTATATATAAATCGTAGTCTGATTATAGTAATTATTATAACAGTGAATCTAAACCGTTCTCGGATACACTGGAACACACACAGAAAATTCTATCCGAAATCGGTCCAACCATTTAGGAGGAGTTCAGTGACATACACACGTACAGAAGAAATGTATATATAATGGTTAATTATTTAAATTTTATAATTCGTAAATTAAAATTATTATCATTTCCTTGGTTTTCACATCTATTGGCACTCTGAGCATTAATTATATACATTTGCAAGGATTTTTACTATATCATAGGAGGCGGACGACCAGTCGGATCACCTGATGTTAAGTGATCACCGCCGTCCATAGACACTAGCGACATCAGGGGAATCGCAAGTGCGTTGCCAGCCTGTGTATTGGCGAGGTGCAATGGGAAGAGGGGAAGGGGAAGGGAGATATAGGAGCAGAGGCCTTCTAGCGCTCTCACTGACCGAACGAAGCGCAACAATGCGTGCACTGTTACTTTCCGTCGGTGTTTCTGTGAGAGGGTGATAGTACCCCGGACAAGCCGACTCATTCATGATGAAACCAGTAATAGCTTTAGCATGGCTCTATTGAAATATTGAATTTTAATTTCATTTGAACCGATATTGATCTACGTAAAAAACCAGTCACAGTGTCTGTTATTTCTATCTCTCTCTTGGTTAGTGTATAACCAGCTGCCTAAAACTTTGCAGTTTTGCATGATAATGACGATTATTGATGAATTATAAATATTTCAATGGCCGCCGTTGTGTTTATTATATTGCTCTGTCCTTACGATCAGAAATAATGCCGTTAGTTTGTCGTGAAACGATTAAAAATATATAATATATAATCGATACAATTATGTATGGAATTTATATGACGTGTTATCTTCATATTATCGACTTAATACACAATTACTTTTAATACAATGAAAATAAGATGGTATTTAGATAACCAAGTCGTTACGTGTTTTGGATACGAACTAAATGTTATTCTTATTTTAGTTAAAAGTGTGTTATAATTTATGCTTTACGGTAGCACTGTCGAATGAAAGTTATCTTTATACATATAATAAAAATGAAGCGACTGTATGTAATATCTAAAAAAAAACTGGGTATGAAAGTATACAAGCTTCTGATAACGAAAATGCAATTTTTAAAATTTTTGTCGGTCTGTCTGTCTGTTTGTTCCGGGTAATCTCCGAAACGACTGGACCGATTTTGACGGGAATTTCACTGGCAGATAGCTGACCTCATATAAAGTAATTTAAGCAATTTTAATTTATACAAGCTGTTAACCGTGCCTTCGCCCGCTGTGTTATTACCAAAACGGTTGAACCGTATTTCACGGGACTTTCACTGGTAGATAGCGAACCTTATAAAAAGTAATTGAGATTATTCTATTTTAAACTAGCTGTATCTCGCGACGTTGACTGCATGAAATTTAACAAGATTTCAACATTTTTAATTAGAGAAATAAATATCACCTTATTGTTTACAATTCGACATTATAATTATTAGCAACTTAAATATAGATCTTCATAATAATATTTTGAGATATCGTTTCATTAGATCCTTACACAGTGTAAGTGAGCACTAAAGTAGTTATATGGTGGTTTAAAATTCCAAATATGTTGTTGATGGTAAACCTCATTTGGTATTCTGTTAGTATTTATATATCTAACGAACACGTTACATGTTACTGTAAGTGGCATGCATGTCGTATTTACAATTGTTTTTAAAGAGCGTTTTTATAATTGTATAATACATAGTCTCACATGTTTATAATTTTTTAATATAATTTAAAAAACCGCGTGCGAAGCCGTGGGTACAGCTAGTATATAATATATTTGGGATATATCAAAATAAAATATATAAAAGCTATATACTATACAGGGGCAACCGCGAGTTTTTAATAAAATGTTTATTTAAAAGATAAAGCTTGTTAGTGGAATTATAAAATGTTATGGAAGATTCATCAATACATTGTAATATAAATTGGACGATTATCATTGTAATATATTAATAGAAAACCTATTTAAACAAAGTTATTATTGTTAATATGATAGATGAAAATGCACGCTCGACACTTACCTTCGAAGTTGAAACCACGATAGAAAATGAAGGTACATAATTAGCTAGATCGCATTATCTCAAGGTCTACTGAAAATAAAAGTCCCTAAAATACGCCTAAATATATAAACCACCTAAAGAAATACCATCCGATTTATATAGCCCCTAAATTTGGTGGTGTAACTCCTAAATTGGGAACGTTAATTCTTGTTTAATTCATAAGCCAGTCGATTCAGAATATTGTTTGCTCTTAATCATAGCAACGCAGCAACATCACGTGTCGACGACAAATGTAATATAATCCAAAAAGTATATTAATTGGTATAAAATTAATGATTGTAAAAGAACATTCTTCCATTTTAAGATACTGTCGAGTATTCATGAAAAAGTTACTAATTAAGATAACTAAAAAATATCATATACAAACAAAAATGTTAATCTGTAAGTAAAGCGTTTATTACTAGCTTTTGCTCGCAGCTTCGATAGCCTTAGTACAGGTTTGATCTTTTTTTCTCCAGCTGGAGATGATTAACAGGGTATTGGGAACTCTGTCCGAGTATAATGCGTGAGGGTTTAATCACCGCACCCTGGCTGCGGCGATAGGGAACGATTTATCGCCTGTCTAATGGGTCTCGACCATGTTCGGCGACGAATCAGCGTGGAATGTGGTGCCTTCCTTCTGCGAGATGACCTCCTCGGTGAGGACAAACCTTCATAATGGCCATCTCTGGCCGAATGTTCGGTATGTTCGCCTCCTTCCACTTCCGTAGCTGAGCTTGAGGTGACAGTTCCGGAACCTATCTCCTTTTTTTACAGGTTCGGCTGGCAAGGGAAGGCGGCTGGTGTGTACCTAGCCACCCTCCCTATTAGCGGTGGCGTATCTAGGTCAACTGCTGGGGCGGCATGATAGTTTGCAATACACGACCCCGTACGGCCACACTAAATGCGACGGACGGTACTCCGCGGGGTTTTGGCGAGTACGAGACACACACTATGCACTCTCTACCCCGTGAGATTGGCATGTTCATGAGGGTTTCCTCACGCTATAATTTTTTTTTAAACTGTACTTTTTTATGAATGAGAAATATTTTATGCCTTTCTCTGTAGCCCTGATGACGTATATACAAAATTTCACGATAATAACTTGAATACTTAAAGTGTGAAAGCGTAACAGACATACTCACATTCGTATTTGCAATATTAGTAAATATTCGGCGGTAATTTTTATATCTTCATATCAATATTTCATAAAATAAATTAGTTCAGATAAAAGATTCTTCAGACTTAAAACACGCTATTTAAAATGAAAAAAATATATACAAAAAAGGATATAAATTCGAACGACTGTTTTGCCGCCTTTTTGGAGAACTGGGTTTTTTTTTTTGGTTGACAGTATCTTAACATTCCTAAGTGCTTTTAGGAGTTCAATTACATATAGGTAGTATTTGTGATTATGATACATATACAATACCAATATTAATTAACCACCAAGCTATACGTAAGGATATTACATGTTTAAATATTATAAAAGAGTTTTTATTATTTCCTGGTAACCGACATTCCTTTTTGGTCGTATCTTAATTATTGTTAAATATTAACAATACCATTTTTGTAAGACCCCGATCTTAGTGTATATAAGTAATAAACAATATTGATTTTAGATATAAATGGAAGTCCACTTTATAAGAACAGTGCATTTGGTTTATAAACTCCTCGAAATATTGCTAAAAGTAATTGTGTACCTGTTACCGTACGGTAATCCAATCAATCTGTAAGGTGGAATGCACTTTACGAGAGTAAAGTTGGAGCTGTAGGTGCAGCCAGCGAAACACTAATTAGCGTGGTCGTTTTATAGTACTCTATTGTAATGTTCTAATTCTCACGTCTTCGATATATGATATTACTAACTGTGCCCGCGACTACGTCCGCGTGAAATTTCAATTACAAAAAACAGTGATTAATAAAGTTATTTGTATATTCAAATCATACTTCAGATCAGTATCAGATTTTTTCAAAATGCGACCAAGGTAGTTCTTGCGTAAATGTGTTCTATTTCTGTTTTCTTGTAAGATATACATATATACGAATGTGTTATATATGTAGACATATTCTACATTTATACCAGTATGTAAGTTATTACCATACCGAATTTCGTCAAAATCCGTCTAGTAGTTTTTGCGTGAATCGCGTACAAACGAAAAACATACAGACAAAAATTTTAAAAATCATGGAAATGTGTTCTGTCATTGATTCTAAGCCGCACGAGAATATTATTTCGATAAAATATTGAATGTGCAGATTACGTCCTGTTACTTTTCTATTATATATATAGATTAATTTCAAATAACTACAAATCTCTTTTACTTAGTCACTTGTAACAGGTTGTAATCATAAACTCGTAAACTCGCCATCTATCCAATAGGGTTTCCCCATCTGCAACAAAAACCTTATTCCATTCCGTTAGTAAGAGGTAGCTTTAATAAGAGCACGTGATACTAATTAGTATTTTTTATTTATTTACAATTTGCTTTCTAATTAACTATGACATTTCTTGTTTACCTTTAAAAAATTATACTCTTTACTCATACAATTTATACTAAATGTGATAACATATCTTGAAGTTTTACAATGTTTATTGTAATGATTTTTTTATTGTTATGTTGTCATTATTTTATTAATTTAAGTGTTTCTCAGTAACAGTCGATTTCTTTTACGTTCTAAAGTAATTTCAATAAAGCATCTAAAATAAATACAATCTAAAACAATATTTTCTTCGATAACTTGGTACATAAATAATTATCTGGAATTACTTTTCATGATTGTATTTGATTTTGCCCAGATTTTATTTTTAGATTGGAATGTCGCGACCACAAAACTTGTATCGAAACACCCGCCACAGTGTCTTTTTCTTTAGTTTATCGCCTATCGGGTACAATCAGTATGACAGCGACGACCGTCAATTGTTAATCTCTCGGTGGTCGCCGCTGTTTGGATTACAACGTAAATCTACTTCTATACAAAAGCGTCTACTGTACGAAACAAAAAACCATTAAACTCTCACATACACTACTCTTAAAAAAAATATGCAATTAACACGCGTGTGAAACCTTCAAAAATGATAGAATACAGATATAAATACACATGAACAGTACACCACTTTGGTTATGACGTCTTTTCCCAAGGCTTAATAATACGGAAGCCTACACACACATGTACCAACACACGTACAACGCTGAGACTAGAGCATGCAATTGATAGTACAATATATAACGAGGAGTCCACGACTCTAAGAAAAACACTGTATAACGTATTCTATCTCATTCTCTCACACGTTAAACCCTATAGATATTTTAATAATTTGTATGTTTTTGCGTTTGATCACAAACTCATCTGATGCACATGACGATGTGGTCTGAGATGGTAAACACGCTAAACCTAGAAGAAACTGACTCTGATGTACACCTACCAGAACACTCCAATAGATGCTTGGCGACAAATTTTCAACTCGTGGTTGGTAGCCAGCTATGGGACTTAAGAAAAAGTCCTACCATCATAAAATATTGATTTTTTTTCAAGTCTATTTTTCGTTTCATCGAATTTCAAGTCACTACAAAAACATTTTACTTGCAGATAGGACATTTGCAATGTTAAACTAAAAGAAGCCTTGTTAAATTAACGTGACATGTAGCGGACAAAAGCATAGTAACTTTATACTGAAAGTCGAATGCTTGAGAATCGGCGCACCGTCATTACCGTGGCTACTGTCAAAGTGTGTAGTGAACTTTATAGATCGTGTTATAAGTCGCACGTGGCATTAGTACTCGTAGACGGTGCCGCGTCACCTTTGACCTGACTGTTACTCTAGATTTGTAAGTACTTGTACGGTTTCTAGATGTACTGATGAACGTGATGGTTAGTACGTATCATTACATATTATAAAACTAATTCCTCTGTCACGTCTGTCTGTCTGTATGTACGCATTAAGCTCAAAAGCTACTGAACGGATTGTCATACGATTTTCACTAGAAGATAAGGTGATACGTTCGGTTTAGGTACATAATTTGTCTTAGTTTTTTTATAATCAGGGCGGGATAAGGTCCGCCAGGGCATTGTCCACTATTATCATATAAATCGATATGGCCTTTGCATCTTTGACAGATGATTAAGTAGCAACCTGGTGACACTTCCGTCCGTGACTAAGAGAATCTCACTCACCACCAGGTGGACGTAGATTAGAGGCCCCGCCATGACGCTTCATGCATTTTTTTTGCGTTCAAAGTCTTCTCTATTTGCACTCTAAGGGGCCGGCAACGGAACTGTATCGCGCATGTGCCTCCTTCAGTAGCATCTTCGCTGTTCGTTGATACAGACCGGGTAGTAGATCACACTGTAAAGCGGGCCGCCTCCTGCAGATCGGCCGGAATGCTGCCTGAGTGATCTGGCCATCATGTTACAAATAGTCTATAGTAACTTTCTGACACAGCTGTTTAGCTTTGAGATTTCCTGCTACGGAGGCTAGAACATCCTTAAAATACGGCTAGGACTATCAATTTTGTTCCTGACGGCTTCGATAGCTGGGTCATTTCTTACAGTTTCGGTAGTGCTCACTTGTCTGGCTTTTTAATATAAATTTAGGTGATTTGTGACGTCGTGTTGTAGCTGACCTTTGTGAAATAAATGACACTATCAAGCACCACTCTTGGCTAGGCCTTTTCATTGGGTATTTAAAACAAAAATATTATAGTTGTTATCTTACGTGATATCAGAATGTCGACATAATCAAGGTGGCAGGTATACAGAATCTTTACTTCCAGCTGCGTTCACTATTCTGGGATGTCTCTGGTCAGTACAATAGATTAATTCTCTGAAAGCAATATATATATGTAAATCTAATAATATGATGGACATTTTATTAAAATTGAAACTGACGTATTCCGAGATTTCGGATGGGTTTCTATTCTTAGTAATAACTAATATCCTAGATAAAATAATGCAGCTTGTTTGTAAACCGTTTATTTACAACTGTAAAAATCACGCGTATACATGACTACCTACATGTTTATATATATTAATTATGACATACCTTACACCCCTACACTTCATTAATACACAACAAAAGATATAATTGAAAATGATAAAGTGACAATAATATTAATAATGTAAATAGCCACATCAAATACACTTGTTTATACAAAATATCTTCAAGTTAATGACTTATGGGGTTTCCATATCGACAGATGGGCTTAACCGTTCGTTGGGGTCGAGTGGATAACAAGGGAGGCGCAGTATTTGAAGCATCAGCTTCTATTCTTGCTTTACCTGTGCTACTCGTCGGACAGAGAAACGCTAGCTAGTATTTGAATTTCATTTCTGTACTTAACCTGATCAATAATAAATCAATAATCTCTTAATAGGATGAGGTTGACCGTTTACTTTCCCGATAATGAGATTGAGAACCTTGAATTTCCTCTATCACCCCCTTTTCCCATTTATTACTGCTACCATATTGCCATACCCACACAGGATCACCTGATACAATCACACATATACAAACAAAGAGTAATTTTATACGTCATGTATTGTTTAATTTATTTGATTACTTTAACGATATGTAACCTTTGTATTCTTCAATAGACTGGCTTATATGAATTGGCATTTATACGTTTAGAAATTTTAAAAATAATGATTTATTTTCAACTAATTTTAATGGACTTTTTTAATTGAAAAAGTATGCTTTTGACCTCATGATATAAGTGAAAAACCTAATAAAATTTTGCATTTATAATATTAGTAGGTATTATTATTTATCGTTATTAATTGGCAATGACAAAGATCGTGACCTCTAACATTACTATAAAAAAGTTCCCTCATACTATTTTTTTGTGACGAGCAAACCACCCATAATTCTTGAGAACTCACATAACAAAATAAAAACACGTATTCCTTCCTAAATACCATGTTGCTTAGCAAAAAAGAATACATTAATTAACGTCTAATAAACATCATTACTCCTTTTAATATATCATCATATATAAGTATGTATAAGTCAGTAGGAAGGCAATAACTACCAATAAACTGGGTATGTTCGGTGGTATACGATACACGATCGACTGGTACCAACTAAGCCTTAGCTTTGTGATGCCGCTGGGACGAGTAGGGTTGCCAGTTGAAATTAATCCATTCTTCCTAGAAGTGATTATATAATTTATTTTTAATTTAATCAATTTTGTGATATGCTTCGGTACTCCTTAAAACAAATAGTACGTTTAGAGATTAATTTGATTACGCGTGCTAGAAATATCGGATAAAAAAGGATGATTTTTTAGTTTCTTGGACATGATGCATTTTTTACAAATGTTCCTAATTTGATTTTTTTTTATTTGACATAACCTTGCATTGTACTAAGAACCTCGATAAGCTAAAATCCAAGGGAAACACAAAATATTTTAAGTTATAGAGTTTATAACTTATAAAGGGTTTAAGTTGAACTCGCACTTTCGCCGCACACTTTCTTGAAGATCAAATCATGCCACCAGATTAGGCCCCCCTCGGTAGCGGCTCAAGCTTAGGTCCGTTCCCTCGGCGTGGTGTCCTTAAGTACGCTACTCACGCGATACATTGACACAAAATCTTACATCACTGCTATAATATCACACACATCACCTATACACACGTGCACGCCTACACGCTTACACACTGTTTTTCTTTCTCAGAGAAATAAACGACAAAGAGTTCTACCCTTATTTTTCTTTATCCTGTCCTATCTTATCCTATATGGTTTAGAGAAATTTATCCGACACAAAATACATATAGGAGTTGTTGAAGCACGCATATTTGGTATACATGCATGTTTCAATAAATCATATATGTATATCTAGATAGCTTAGCTTAGGTTAGCTGAGCTAACCTAGGTCGCGATTTTTGCACAAAACAGGCGACAGCCCAAGCGGAGGTGTGCCGTGCACCCTTGAGTTAGTCGCCCAAACATCCCAAATCGGCTGAGTGCCTTCAGCGCTTGCCTCAATAGTTCGGTGAAGTTGTAAAGACCTTCCCAGGTCAACAGCGTTTTCATTTGGAAAAAAAAATACAAATCATGCCGTGTCTCGAAGTTTTCTAACCAGCCATCGCTAGCCTTAAAATTATAGATCTTTAGCATATTGACGAAGTCTTCAGCTTTTTCTTTCGCTACGGGTCTGTTATAAATACATATATTTAGTTGTCTGGGTAAATATATCATTTTCAAAATCTATTCCTTTATTTTTACATTTTTTTTAAGATAATATTTTATTTTTAATGTAAAAACCCTATGGCAAAGTGCATGCGATACAAGACGGGCTTTGTTTTGCTATTTACTAGACACAGTATATTCATAGATATGGCGTTACGTCGACTAATGAATTCATATAATTTTATAAATCGTAAACCACCATCGTTTTAAATAAAATCGTCATTATATTACTAGTGTATAGTTACAAAAATAACATATTTAAAAATCACCCCTTCCAGTAAATATGAATTGGCGGTTGACGAATACAAAAATTCGTCAATGGAATCAACCCAATAAATAAACCCACATAATATTTTTATCTAGTAACCAAATTATCGAAAGTGATAATTTTTGTAATAACAAGTAACAGTGTACGCATTGTTGCGTTTCGTTCGGTCAATGAGAGCGCCGGAGAACCCGCCTCCCCTCCGTTCTCGTCCTCATTTATCTCCGCACACTCTTCCCTCTCCCCCTTCTCTGCTACCCCCCAAACACAGGCTGGCCACCCACTTGCGACTGCCCTCGTATTGCTAGTGTCCATAGACGCCGGTGATCACGCGAATCTAAACACATTAAATAGTTATTAAATCAAAAAATAATAGGTGCCACGTCTAAATCTTTTTATTGGCTAAGTGCAAAATCTGGTATCGCTTATAAATATATTTCGTAGTGCACGCACAACAATTAAATTATCATAGGGAAGTCACCGCACGCGACCGTTGAGTTATAGGGACGGGCTTAGATCCAATACAGCGCGAGTTGGTAAAGGAATGCAACTTACAAAACGAATAATTATCGTATATACATTCCACGCCAAACTTTTTAACCGCTCTGAACTTGTAGCTCAGAACACAAATGCATATGACACCGAGGCAACTAAACAATAACTGAATGCCAATTTTAATTACTTATAATAATATTTAAACTTTTTATTAAACTCTTAGCCATATGAGGCGTAATCTCACACGTATGGCAACATTCAGAGCGGTTAAAAAGATTAACGAGAACCAAGAAGTTGCTAATATTTTATTACTTTGTTGGAATTATTATTCTACTATTCAATTATTTATATTATGTATGTCAATAGAAAATAATTAACAAATTTACGTAAGGGCATCACTTCAAAATATATGGACCTATTTGGCTACAATACTAGTTGTTGTCTTTGTAATTGAGTCTTTACATTTCAAAATGAGTTAAATCCAATTTTAATTGTTCATAAAATACGATCCATTTGTTTAAGATTTCAAGATAAGCTAAAACCAATTTTAGCTGTTAATAATATTTTACGTTATTTCTCAAGATCTTCAAAATTTGTACATGTAAAATATGAAGATAATAAAAAAACCTTATGAATAACAAATTTTGAACTAAACTTGTTCTTCGGTCTATAAAAACTGGAAATCTGATAAAAATTATATATGCTATACGAACGATTAAAATTGAATTCATCTTATTTTGAAATACAATGCCTGATCTGTACAATTATAATCCCTTTTTAAATTTACAATCAAAAATTAGACCAATCAAAAATTTGTCACGATTCAATGTAAATTATTATTTGTTTTAATAAACTTTCTTTGAAATACAATATTTCTACATTTCTTATCTTATTTGTTATATTTTACATTCCTGTTTTCTGGACAGTTGATTAAAAAATTCTGTTATAAAATAATAGAAGTATATTATTGTTCAGTTAGGTGGTTCGTCACTGTTGATCGAACGGACTGGGTGGCTGACGTCAATTACCGGAGTTATAGCTAGGACAGATCGTGAGCCGGGGCTGTGTCGCGCGCGGAATGCATGTAAGGTGCGCGATCAACCACGACCAACCCGAGGCCATATTGCCCTCGAAATTAGACTCTTTTATACTTGTCCTGAAGCTTTTTAAATTGTCTAGGTGTCTCTATATAAGAAGGATGTCGATAAATCTCTGATTGATAGGCAGACATCATTAGTTGATCAATTAAAATAAAAAAAAGCCGAGGCATAAGGACTTCGGACAGAAGTCCAAACTCGAAAGAATGGAATTGAAACTGCGTTCTCTTTTGAATTTTTAAATTAATTATAGTTGTGAATTATTTAAATTTCATATTTTTTAAATTATTATCATTAGTCTGTCTTTCACATCTATTGGCACTCCGAATAATAATTACATACTTTTTTATACAGTTTATTAATTCTTCAAACATATGATGAGCTGCACGATCTCAATACAGAATATCAAAATTACATGTACACGGGCCGCTAGACTATGCGTCACTATTCTGACGCGGGCCGCGCAAGCGCAATACGGTCGGTCATACTTAGTGCATGTCATGACGAGAAATTATAAAATTACTTCCTGCCAACAAAATATCAATTACTGCGATCACTTTGGAAAAGTGAATCTATACTTATAATCACGAAATAGAAATGAAAATGTGTAAATACATGCACTTTCAAGTCCATATACATTTATCATTGTTCATATGAAAATAAATAAAAGTAAGATATCTTTATGTATGATATATGTCGGGGCGACATTGAGATGGCAGTTATAAATGTATACACGTGTCTTCCTACGTTGACCTTATCATTAGTAGCCGATACAGTCATCCACTAATGTATATATGATACGAATACATGTAGACGTGAACGGTCCGACGACCCGCGCGAGACTGATCCCCACTCCCTTTTTTTAACTAACTACGATATTGGTCTAACAGGCCTTACAGCTTTACCGGACTAAAATCCCTACTTTGTTATTTCAACGCCTTTTACAACACTTTTATAACACACTGACTATAGAACGGGCATTTGTACCGACATATATATATACCTAAAATAGTACAAGACACATATAATTTTTTTATATTATAGTACGAAATAGAAACGTTATCGTCAGAACGATGCACTCCTTTTTAGTCAGTAAACGATGTTGATGACGACTGGAGCCGAATATACACGATTAAGTGCATCACCGAGCGCGTGTGATTTTCATTGTAACTGAGTAAAGCCGATTTAGAACCTTCGAGCCGAGCATGTTCCATTTCTTTCACTGTACAAACGCCTAAAATTTTTACACTTATACATTACTGGGTATAATTGTATGCTATCATTTTTTGTTTTCTAAATATATAAAAACCCAGTGTCATGATATTTGTCTACGATGAACTCCCAAACTACTCAACCGATCTTCACGAAAGTCGGCATTTATATATAATTTGGTTCAAGTTGAGATATAGGATAATTTATATATCGATTAATGGCCTCAATATTTTTAATTACATATCAGATTATTGTCAATGTTGATTATCATTATTGATTATAAGTCTCATTAGTCTCGAACAGATGGCGCTTTAAATTAATTTGTTGACAGAAAACTATAGGACCGGCTTTTATAGATCTCTCATAGATGGCGCCACGTTTTAATTTTGAATTTCTTTCCAACTCCAGTTTGTTTTATAGTGCACCTGTTTTCTTAATGTATTACGTAACGTAACCTCGGTTTTTCTATATCAATTCAATTATTCACATTCAACACCTGAGCCACAGCAATACGAGGCCGGGTCAGTTAATCCCTATGTAAAAAACAAGATAATTTGTTAGACAGTTAATCTAGACCATTTTAAAAATATTTCAGTGCTTACAAACGCTGGTTTTGTTCGAAAGAGTTACCGTAGCTCTTCAATTCACATTTATCACGTGCTTTGTGTAGCCGAGCTATGGATCCTCTATTCAGATGTAGCGGGGAACGTTTAAAGCGTTCGCGGTAGGTACTTATGGTTTGTGCAGTGTATTAAATTGCTGTAAAATAATAGCTTATATTTTAGTTTTATTAAATTTGAAACAGTAACTTATAAATTATTATATGAATAAAATAAACATTCGATGTCATAAAATTCACACTTATCCCTAGTAATATTATAAACTACTATCTTACGCTACGTTGACCTTCGCATCCATTCAATCATTTTTATATATAATACATCTAGAATACACACACATATATTTACACACACACACATACATACATACACACACGCAGGCGCACGCTGACGCACACGAACACACACACTCTTTCTACTTACATTTTACTTTTTATTAGCCAGCGTTAGCACTTTAAACGACCGAAAACTTCATTAAAATATGGTCATTGAACTCTATATGTAATTATAATATAGATGCAAACCTTCAGGAATAAATCTCTATATTAAAGTAAAAACCATATCGCAATCCATTGAATAGTTTGGAAGAACTGACAAAGCACGTACACCGACACGAAAAGCGATTTTTTAATATATCTTTCAATATAGTGGTACAAAGAAATCGACTATTTCTCAAATATCTTACTCAATCATTTCAAAGAGCGCTCATTCAAGATCAGCTTGATAAAAACATTTTAAGAGGTCGCTCACGAATTTAAAACACTAAAGTGGTCGAAATTTGATTTTTTTAATTTCTCTTTCTCGACAAGTTTTTTAATGAAGATTAAGATTCACCAAACCGCGCGAAATATAAATGTTTTTAGGTCAGTGATAATACGTAATAAGGTAAATAAACAGTTTCAAAAAGACAATATCTTAATTATCCCCTATTCCAAATTATAACATTCGTATTATTATTACTATTTTTTGCACGCAGCTTCGCTTGTGTTTACGTAGGCTTAATTCATCCGAAAACAGAACATTTTTGGGTGATACCTATATGCAATAATTTCTTCTATACCTCTGGTAATGTGATTGCAACTTTTCATAATTATTGACTGAGGAATTAAGTTGTGAGAGTGTTAATAAACAAACAAACTTGGAGAAATTTATATTATTAGTTAGAATTAGAACTTATAGTAGAAAATAATTAAATTGATAGAAAAAAATCTAGAACGACCTTTAATCACTACAATAAAACAAAGTGTCTATTTGTCTCTCTGTCCGCGATAAACTGAAAAATTACTGAATGGATTTTCATGCAGTTTTCACCAGTAGACAAAATGATTCATAAGGAAGGTTTAGGTATATAATTTGGCTAGGTTTTTTCATTATCATTGTGGGTTAACGCTCGCCGGGCCCACTAGTAATCTATATTCTTAGCTTTAAGTTGGTGAAACTTGTTTGTTTTGTCCAATTGAAGTTAATTTCTCAGAATACAATTAAATTTCGACCGTTTTTATAATATGAAAAATTCATGAATGATCTTAAAAATATTTAGTCATGCTGACATTTATTAAAATGTTTTGAAATATGATAAACTAAATTAGACCCAATCGAGTCTGTTCTTGGTTCTTCTCGATGACTAGGTTTTCCTCACTGGTGGAAGTTCTGATGTTTATCAGCACCTTCTTAAGACCTAAACTGAATAAAATATTTTTGATTTTAATAATTATTCTTTACAGTTCGGTATGTTAACTCTGCCCTCACAATATATTCTTGACTATCGGACCCGTGCCCGCTTCGTTGGGCGGTAAACATCTTTACTAATGATGAAATTATGATGTGGTTCGATCAGTACTGAGTGCTATGATTTATTTTAAACGGAACAATGAAAAAGTCGTTTGTTTTAAGCGCTTAAGACGATAAATTTTCTTGTTTTGATAAGAATTCATAATTGTTGCTGATAATATGACCAATAAACATTACTTAACGAATTAAATTATTTTTTAATATAAAAAACTACTTTTTGTGACTTAAATTTAAATTTACTTAAAGTTAGACATATGCATGGTAGGGAAAAATTATCGTCACGCGTTACATGTTAAACGTTATGTAGGTATGTATATATGTGTTTGTAAGTATGTATAAGTGTCTGTGTAGGTCTAGTAGTATACCAATATGAGTAAATGTATTATTGAATATTTATATTACGGGACTTCGTATAGGTAGTAATTAGTATTTGAGTAGTGTGCTATAATTTAATACATATAAGCTAAAGAAGTTTCACTTCCTCTGCGTGTAAAAACTGGTTCAGTGAGTTTTTTTTTTATATTATAAGGATGATAAATAACGCAGATGAAGCCACGGGCTTCAGATAATTTTATCATATATATAATAAAACCTTGACTTCAAAAAACAGACAAAAAATTATATCCCAGCAGTGAGCAAATCTATTACAGCAATACACGAATGCGCGTGATAGTATTCGTTTGACCATTGTCATCGGGCGATACAATCCGAATGGATCCGAATAAAGCCGAATATCCCGATATGCATCTCCCCGCTGCGCCGGCGCATGACATAGATAATCTAAACCACCCGCAGAGCGAGCACAGATATTATATAGCCAACTTAATAAATGCCCATTAAAATAAATTGTTTGCCATTGTTGGCTTCCGATTCGCGAGCACCGTGTGTCTGATTGCATACCGAAGGCCGCGCGCACACACAGTCATGTAGGGCATCGATCATGAAAAATCTTTTAAATCAATCATTTAATTTATCAGTCAATATGATCATTCTCTTGCGTACCTGAGGCCTTATATTCAAACGATAATTAATCAATTAGATAGACTTTGCATTATGGTATACATTACCGAGAGTGATAATTTAGTATCACTAGGACAATTGTATACTGTAAGAATTGCCGTAGTATAAATAATTAAGTTTATATTTACTCGTTTTTGTATACCGCTAGACCCACTGATACACACTTACGTTACATTTAATGTGTAACGAAATTGTTTTCCTACAAAGGCAAAGAAGGTGCACTTTAAAAAAATGAACATAGTAGATGTAATTAATATTGGCCATTAGAATAGGTTAAACAAATGAAACATAGAACTAAGAGTTCTAGTGTCTCATAAAGCCATCTTTTTAACATATTTGTAATTAGAAGCAGAACAAGCAAATACTTACCTTTTATTTTCTTGTTGTTAATGATAAATCTATGAATTTCTTTCTTGTCTGTGTATGATATTCCTTTGGTAACGTTACTGCACAGAATGAGTTACTTCTTGTTAATTCTGATCTACAAAGCCTAGATGTTCCTGAAATTATTTAGATTTTTCTTACAAAACTAGCTAATGCCTGGAAGTTCATTTTCATGAAAATGAGTTTACTATTTATTTTTCTTTCTATCTACCATATTTTCTGCTTGGAAAGATTGTAAACCTCTTAGTAATCGTTGTCGCCTTTCGATTGCATAGTGCAGGGTTTCTCAGAGTGAGATACACGTACCCTTAGGGATTCGTCATTCGATGGTAGGAGGTTTGCGATAAGATTTACGCAAAGCGATGAATTTTCTTTTACTCTTTGCTTACTTATGTGAATATGTGTTTCCACATCGTTATGATAAAAAAGTCAGAATACAGATGAAAATTATTCGAAACTTCTCCTAAAATTGACTCAATTTCCGACAAGAAACAAGCGATTACATTAATGTTGATAAGATATTTCTTTGGGCACTTTGTTACCTTTTACTGAGATAAAAAACTTTATTTTCTTCAACAGTCAATTTTATTATTCTTTTTGAGAGGAGAGGGGTTTAATTAGTTGGTTAAGGTATTTGCTGTCATTTGGAAACATTTACAGGGGTTCGTGGAGCCAGAAGTTTGAAAAACCCTGGGATAATGTATCCTATCAGGTATAGGGCCTTTGTTGAGGTTCGATAAAAAAAAACATTGGAACTTTAAAATGAGCGCTTCCCGCGTGCAAGGAACCTTATCTAACAATAAATGGTCCGTTATAAAGTATTGATTATAATTTATTCCACCAACTACGAGCATAAAGAATTGTAATGGTCCGACCACGGTTTCATTGGCGCGGACAATTAGGCTCTGAATAAACATTAGCTTTGTATAAATCTCGTGCAGCTTCAGGGGATGCGGCACGATTTTAATCTATACGAAATTCTTGCTAATTTGCCTTTTCTTCTATTACATTTCATAGATTTGTCCTTTTATTTAACTCACCTATTGCATTATAAATTTGTGTTTAAAAATTCACGGTCTACAATAATTTAAACCAATCTAGTCAAATTTGCTCACTTACATTGTGCTGTGTTTTTGAGTAGAATGATAATTCCCGTTCAGTGATATTCTTTCGAACAGACTGATTACCGTGACATCGTTTGCATGAGGATATTTTTGTATTTCATAGAAAATTTGTATATATATATATATATATATTGCAATTCAATATTATTGTGGGCTGTCTTTAATTTTTTTAATGCCATATTGTTGCATTAATTTACCGCTTACATGTTGTTTTAGAGGGACTTAAGTTTTTCATGTTGTAACTTTTATATGTTATTCCTAATCTTGTGTTATTTTACTCTTTATTTTGTAACATTAGTAACATTCTACGTGATACTGTTCGCTTATTGTGCACAAGTTAGGTGAATGGAAAATTGTAGTCCGGTGAAGCTGTTAAGACCTTGCTGGATCAATAGCGTAGTCATTTCTAAAAAAAAAAGTGAATGGAAAATAATACTGCGGAGCATGATTTTTTAGATGCCACAAAATTTTCCTAGAATATCTAACTAAGAACTGCCATCTTGTTAGAACAGGGAAATGATCGCAAGAAACTTGTAATATCATTACCTACTCAATAATGGCAGTAAGAATCTACTAATACTAGAAGATTAATTGCCTTAGATAAGATTAAAAAATCCCTTATATTCTTCGATCGTTTTTAAGAAAACTTTATTAAATCATTAAAGTTTATAGACAAATTTAATTGCGTGTTGCCTAGATAATCTATATATTAATACGTGAAGCAAATTTTTTGTATCCCTTTTTAACCTATTTGCCGTCAACGGGTGAACTTGAAATTTGGCATAGTTAAAGTTTATATGGCGGAGAAGTGCAGAAACCTTATTTTATATAAAATGCATTAGAAGTACATTAAATTTATTAAAATATGCACTACTCACACTACTGCTTGAATTTTACACAACATATACACAAATGTAAATAAAAAAGACATTTTGACAGCCGTCAATAATTACGAAGTTCAAAAGAGGTTGTGAAGGAGGTTGCTATGCTCGACTGTGTGTATCTTTTAATTTTTACGTTCCAATTACCATTTTTCATCCTACATTCAACAATCTATACTAATATATAAAGCTGAACAGTTTGTTTGTTTGTTTGTTTGGTTGAACGCGCTAATCTCAAGAACTACCGGTCCGATTTGAAAGTTTCTTTTAGTGTTAGATAGCTCATTTATCAAGAATCGCTATAGGCTACATATCATCACGTTAAAACCAACAGGAGCTGAGCACTAATGAAGAATGTCAAAAAAACGGGCTATTTTTGAAGCTTCCGCTGCGTGTTAATGTCAGTATTATATGCGTTGCCACGGTAACGCGATAACATTCTATCGTAAATATTTTCATGGTTTATTTTGTATTCCTACTCAAAAAGTTTGTTCTACGTTAGTTTTGGTTTCAATTTTTAATTATACGTGGTACGTTTATATCGCAAGCATTCCCAATGTTTTTCTTTTTTTTTAACTTTATTTTTGGCAATCAATCCTTCAGATTATTACTGCCATTGTCGAGTAATCAATAATATTACAAGCGTCGTACGATCATTACAATATCAAGCATCGTGTCAATCAATATTCTAACAAGATGGTGGATCTCTTGTTAGAACCCTCCAGGGAGTTTTTGTGGCACCTCAGAATTTCACGCTCCGTGGTATTATTTTCCATTCACTTCACTTATGCACAATAAACTAACCATATTACATAAAACACCACCAACTTTACACAATATAGAGTCAAGAAACACAAGATTATGAATAAAATATAAAATCCACTACATGACAGACTGAAATCCCGCCAAAAACTCCATGTTTATTTTGTGTTGTTATTCAAATAGTTTAGTAGTAATAATATTCGTCCAATAAGACTGGCGAAGGAATTAATCCATACTGCCAATTCTGAAGTTGTCAATATAGGTAATTATTATGCATTCTTTAGCCAGTTTTCTTTTATGTCCAAGTTAATGAAAAGGTATAAGCGCTAAATCCTCTATATAATATTTCGTAAATTTTTATCTTCTTAATTTTCAAAACCGATTCATTTCACTTACGCACAGTAAACAAACATTAAATTACATAAAACGCCGCCAATTTAACATAATATAGAGTCAAGTAACACAAAATTATGAATAAAATATAAAATCCACTGCATGACAGAATGAAATTCCGCAAAAACTTCTCAAAAAGTTTATTGTACTTTAGTTTTGTTTCAAATTTTTGATTAGTGATATATTATGTATTATAAAAATAAAATGTGTGTATGTAATATTACAATAAATACTTTTTGGTGAATATATATATCTGTGGTGCTAAAAATATCAACATTTTTTTTATTCTGTCGATATGTCAGTTTGTTTATTTGTTCCGAGTAATCTCCAAAACAGCTGGACCTATTTGAACGTTTTTTTTTTCTTAGAAATGATTACGCTATTGACCTAGCAAGGTCTTAACAGCTTCACCGGACTACAAATAATATTTGAACGGGAATTTTACGGACAAATAACTAACTAATTAGCCGTTTTATTTTAAGCTAGCGGGTTCAGCAGACGTTGCCCGCCCTGACAATAAGACAAACTATACCTAACCCTTGCTCAAGAATCATTTTATATATTAGTGAAAACGGCATGAAGATGCGTTATGTAGTTGATCTTTTTTTTTTCTCCAACTGACTACGCTATTGACCTAGCAAGGTCTTAACAGCTTCACCGGACTACTAAAGTGAGCGCTTAAGGCACTCAACCGATTTTTTGATCTTAAAGGAAACAGACATATAGAGAGACGTGGCAGAGGACTTTGTTTTACACTATGTAGTGATGAACTGTTACCTGTGCATCCATCTGTGTGAAATTGATTCAAAATATGTTGTTCACTGTAAACATGCGCGTGAGACGTGCGCTGTACTGGACTCCAAGAATAAATATAATTGAAAGTCAAATGTTTATATGTGATTTAAATTATAGCAACGTATATCAATAACCTAATTATATCGACAATATGGGCATATTATATCTATATAATAAAAGATTTTAAACATGTTCGATAACGTATAGCTTAATATTTTTAATACTTTCTAATATAGTGTAACTGAGCATTGAGGATGGTATATAGAAGTTTAAAGTTTCAGGTATGTAGCTGATGATAAATCCCACCCCATTCGACACACTGTTAGTATTCACATATGTAAGGTACATGTTACCTGTTACAGTATATGATGTGCGTGTCATACTTACAAATATTTTTGAGAGAGTATTTCTGTAATTTACACATCTAATCATAAGTTTACATTTATTTAATATATTTAAAAAACGCGTGCGAAGCCGCGGGTAACAGCTAGTGATATTATAAAATATAACTATTATTGTAATGTTTATTATTTGTTATGGTGGACACACTTCAAATGATGAATTAAAAAAAAAAAGAAACAAATAATAATTTGTATAATCAAAATAAGAATTTTGTTCATAAAAGTAATCCATGACTTAGACCTCCGCGGTTACAATGTTGCAATTCAACCTCATGTAGCAACAAAAAAGAATTTATTTTCAAAAGCTAATGGTAGTATTAAAAACATCTTTGTCTTGGATTCACCATTTGATTGTATTGTGGATCCATTACTTTTCTAAACGACGATACTGGGCATATCACTATTTCTCATAATGAACAGACTACATTTAATTCAATATCACCCAGAAATACCATCCACCCATGGTGTCGTGTAAACTTAATTGAAAATTGTGTCATGGATTGCGATATTTTTTTTATTTTCGTAAAGTTATGTTTGCTTAAAATTTGAGAGCTTTACCACGTGATTTTTGTTTCAAATATATAGTTCATTTCAATTTTCATTTACACATAGATTTTTTTTTAATGTTTATATAATTAAAGATTATGGCAAATAACTGAGTAGCCATGATAAAAACCTTTGATTATAGGAGTATACCCTTTGACAAAAGAACCCTAATAAAGTTAAAACTTCGAAATATCAAATAACTATGGCCGAATGTCGACCACTGGGCGCCCACTAGTATATATAAAGTTGTCGAATATAAACCACTGAATGAGCACTATTTCAACTGATTACTAAATATGTTTTCACATTTCGTAAATGCCAGGTAAAATAATATAAACTGGTATTCTTGGAAAACATTAAAACTAAATGATCCTTAAAGTGCTCAACAACATTTCCTAGTATATTCTCTTAAAATTTTTCAATTTCTTTTTTGCCAACGTGTTTAATCTAAAAAGCATCATGACATTTAAAGTATTATTCGATAAACCGACCTAGATCTTTGACTGGTACACTCCGAGCTATTGTCTGAAGTCAACGACTGTAATTTGTCTAAAAACCATCATTGGAACCCGAAACAAATTCGCACATCGTGCCAGACCTCTAAGTAAGTCTCAAAACGTAATCGATTCGCCGCCATTTTGAAATGTTTTTAAAAATATACCGATTTTTTGCCGTTTTTCCAACCAGTGTCAATAAAAGCATAGTCCAAAAATCTTAGAAGCAATATTTAATATCATTTTTTTTAATAAATTCGCCACAGGCTGATTGCGATCTGCACGCAGCCTAACGGTGCCATCGAACTGTCATTTTAAGAGTGGCTGTTTTTTTTATAGTTGCTATTCCAAGATCCGTCAGTTCTGAGAAAATCATTTAAGGCGATATCGGTATTTACAAAGAAGAAAACTGAACAAAAGTGTTCAATACTTTCACGCTTATTATATCAATGAATAATAAAAGTTTTGAAACTTCTATTGGTATTTCCGTAGAAGTTTTTGTCTGTCGTTGTGTGGTATTAGTTTTTCATTAATCAATTTACGTTATTTAACACTATTCACTGTTATAGTTAGTACCTTTGCGACCGAGCCGAGCTCGGTTCTTTAAAAAACATTTTTAAATTAAAATAAATTGTTCGGTTTGCCTTACAATTTATTTTAATTTTTTTACAAAAAACAAAAGATATATATATACACTCGGATTCGAACTGGGGTTACACAGATTTTCGATGCAACCAATTTCCATCTGAGTTATTTTTGTTTTGACAGCGGCGGCGAAATTTACCTTTATATTCTAGCTATATTTTTTCATTGCCTGAGAACTCAGTAAAAAAAGTTTTCTGTGAATAAAACCGAATCGAAATCGATTTATCGTCCCTGAAACTATCTATATACTAAGTTTCACGGAAATAGATGGCTCCGTTTCCGAGATCCTGAATATATACAAATATAAAATATAGAAATGTACAAGAATTGCTCGTGTAAAGGTATTAGATTACATAGAACGTAGTATAATTTGATTATTAAGCACAAATTATCTCAGAACTGCTATTAATTCTGAGATTGCAGGGTGGTAGGGTTTTACAGCCTGACTGGGTCGCAACCACCATGTATAAGGCGAAAAAGCCCGTAATAGTGATTCGCTTCTGCGGGTCGCGTTTCGGGATCAGCCTGTGCATATCCAGCTTTTTGCAGGCCGGCATGATAGTGGCGACCGGCGATGGATAGTGTGTCAATCGGTAGTCGCTATTATTTTTGGATTGCCCTGTGCTTACCATCAGGCATAATGCAATCATTTTTCCGTGCTACAATAAAAAAAAAGATATCATTAAACTCTGAAGAAAGTTCTCTTTATATCCAATAATGTTATATAGGGTTAATAAATGTGATTATTGCAATAATAATATAAAATCAAACGTCTTTTGCAAGTCTGAGCTAATCACCGGAAAGGTTTGAATCGATTTTGACGAAGTTTTACTGGGAGTACTTTCTGAAGTTTCTATAGAAGCTGGGCAGTAATGCGTAATTGAAACAGAGACAAAACTTCTTTACCGCTTAATCGATCTATAGGATAATTGGTATGTCTACAATATATATTTGAATATACATTTATTCTACCTACTTTATAATTATCCGTTTTACTATAATTCAACTACTTATTACAAAAAATAAATGCATGCGAGACCGCGAACACAGCTAGCTAGTATAAAATATATGTTCAAACGTCGAAATTTTTTTTATTGAATTTGAATATCAAATTGTATACATATATATATATATATATAATAGGAATGTAAATCTAAAGTATCTGTACTTCCTGGATTTTTGTGAAAAATAATGTTACAAGTGTTTTGTAATAAGTTATAAATGCTTGGGCGACCGAGCCTAGCTCGGTTCATTAAAAACACATTTTTAAATTAAAACAAACTGTTAAGTTTGCCTTATAATTTTTTTTTTTTTTACAAAAAAAAATATATCTCTTCTGCTGTCACTCGGATTCGAACTGAGATTACAAGGATTTTCGAGACAACCGATTTCCATTAGAGCTATTTTTTGTACAGCCGTGGCGAAATTTACCTTTATGTTCTAGCTATATTTTTTCATTGAATGTAAACTCAGTTAAAAAGTTTTCTATGAATAAAATCTAGCTAGATCGATTTATCGTCCCCGAAACTACCTACATACTAAGTTTCACGGAAATAGATGACGCGGTTTCCGAGATCCTTAATATATACAAATATAAAAATATACAAGAATTACTCATTTAAAGGTATTAGATAAATATGAACACGTAAAGTGTTAGAATAACTATGATATGTTATGTGTGCATGTATCCTTAGAGTACAACGCTTATGTATGAACAGTCATTAAACAGCTTTCATATAGTACGGTCGACTATCATGTGACTCACACTAACCCCCAACATAACACACGCATCACTGCTAAAGTACTGTATTCATGATGTAACCGCACCAAGAAAATCATAAAGCATATCCTCGAGTAATATGTAGCTTTGATTTGATTAAAATCGATTCACTCTAATCGGTTGAGTGCCTTAAGCGCTCGCCTTAGTAGTCCAGTGAAGCTGTTAAGACCTTGCTAGGTCAATAGCGTAGTCAGTTCGAGAAAAAAGAAAAAAAAAAGGTTCACTCTATCAAGATTTATTGTAATTTTAATTACGACACGACTTAAGTACGAGAGAAAAGTAGATAAGTAAATGAACATAATACTTTCAGATGATTTCATTAGTCACTGTTTTTTTTTACATTAGGTTCACGCGGACAGAGCCGCGGGCACGATTAGTCACTGTATAAACAATCTTGATCTATTACAATTGATAATTTTAAGTAACGTAAGTCAATATATTTCGCTTACTAAAACATAAATTCGGAAGAGTTCTCAACCATTGTTCAGGTCATAATATAGAAAATTTACAATGTAAAGGCCAAGATACGTATTGTATGTACCACGATATGCATATTATTTGCATTAAATTCTATTTTACAATTCAAATATAGACTCGCATGTAATATTTGCATTATTAAATATTAGGTCATACGATAAAATCTGTACATTATTTTGGTAACACAGCATTGTATGAATATGAAAACATAGGGCAAAAACGCGACGTTGCATTTTTTCTTTAATAAAGAATAAGTTACCAATATATTCAAGTAACACATTAAATTAAAATTACAGATAAATTTAGATTTAGATGGTGGTAGATCCATGCTGAAACTACTTCTGGTTTCAGCATTATGGGTCAACTGGCCCGTGGTAGTACCACCCTCTCACAGAAAACCAACGTGAAGTAACAATGCTAACATTGTTGTATCTCGTTCGGTCCGTGAGAGCACCAGATCTCACCTCCTCCTTCTCCCTACCCTCTCTCATAAACACAGGCTGGCAACGCACTTGCGACTCCCATGGTGTTACTAGTGTCTATTGATGGTGATGATCACTTAAGATCAGGTGACCCGCCTGTTCGTTTGCTTTCTGTGATATCAAAAATATATATATTTCTAAAAATTGTGTAAATATATTTAATTACTTAATTACTTAAAATAACTTTTTTTAACAAAAAACTCAGAAATACAGACACGTAAAATGTTACATATAGTGCGCGTCAAACTTTTTGATCGGTCAGAAGTAGATGCGCAGAACACGAATTTAGGTACCAGAGGGACGCAAAAGAGGTGAAAGCGGAACAGGGGGCTTAACTAAGTTACTTATCGATATAATCACGTGATATAGCGTTCAGATATGTCATCTCCATACAGTTTTCCGTTTTCTATTTGCGTTAGTGATTGTCGATAGCAACTTGGTTTGGCCCCCAGGTTCGCTCACTTGCGTTTCTCACCCCTTGTGCCTCCCATGTTGACACATGTGTCAGAGTCATTTATTTCACTGTAAAGTTTCATCACTATCTATTCAGTAGTTTTTGCGTGAAAAGTTAAGGGAATCGTCTGTAATTACGTAAGGCGTTTTTCTTTCATCTGATTTTCTCACATTTTTACACTATTATTTGCTTGAAAAATATTACGTGAGATTTAGTGAGATTTGAACGTAGTGGTAGAGCCACGCTGAAGCTATTATTGGTTTCAGCCTGAATGGGTCGGCTCGTCCGGGGTAGCACCACCCTCTCACAGAAAACAGACGTGAAGTAACAGTGCTTACATTGTTGCGTTTCGTTCGGTCAGTGAGAGCGCCGGCGACTCATCTCCCTCCCCCACCTTCCCTCTCCTCTTCCTTCCCTTCCCCCTTTCTCTCCATTCCCCTAAGAACAGGCTGGCAACACACTTGCGACTCCTCTGTAGTTTCTAGTGTCTATGGACGGCGGTGATCGCTTAACAACAGGTGACCCGCACGTTCGTTCTGCCTCCTATATGACATAAAAAAAAAATCGATTTGACTCCTTCCCCTTAAATACCTCAAGTAATTTATGGATACCCTCTAGCTAATATATATCAACGGTCACAAACTTTCTCGTTTCTAATAACAACATCTATATTACGACTACTGTACTTAACTAAGTTAGGATTACAAAGTATAAATTAGTCTCGACCAGTCCTCAAATCGAATAATTAGATCTTCCCATTAAAGCTTTACTTAGACACGACTTTGGACTTAAAAATACATTCATCAAGTTCTGTTATGTTAGCATTTAAAGCTCGCGCCATCAGATTAAGCTAAATTGGGAATCACAAGACTTTGGTTTACTTTTATAGATACAATTTACTTAAGTTATAAATATGCCACAAAATACAAAATAATATTTGCAAGTTATCATAGTTCCGTCTAAAATAGAATTGATTAACAGATCACTAACGTTGCCTCGCCGTTTCTCTCGCATTTCATTTATAAATTTTAGAATTACTGTCAACGCCCTTAAATGGGTTTAAACAAACTACATGTAAAACAGGACATAGACATTCACAATGCGACCCTTCTCGGAAATGTTCAGTTCTCCTCCGGTGATATATCCACCCTCGGCCTCCTGTATCAGAATCATCAACGTCTGTCACATTGGATGATTATTATTATTAACTTTATTTTTGGCAATTAATCTTTCAGATTATTACTGCCATCGTCACGTAGTCGATAATATTACAAACGTCGTGCAATCACTTCAATATTGCGTCGTGTGAGTAAATATTCTAACAAGATGGTGGATCCCTTGTTAGAACCTGCTAGGGAGTTTTTGTGGCATCTCAGAATTTCATGCTCCGTGGTATTATTTTCTATTCACTTCACTTATGCACAATAAACTAACTAGATTACGTAAAACTCCACCAAATTTACAAAATATAGAGTCCAATAACACAAGATTATGAATAAAATATAAAATCCACTACATGACAGACTAAAATCCCGCCAAAAACTCTCACATTGGATGATTAAACTAAAATTCTAAAACTATAATAGAAGAGCAGCGTCAATACGATTAAAGGAATAACACAAATAGAAAAAAAGTCGAGGCAGTCATGAGGACTTCCGATAGAAGTGAAAACTCAAAACAATGAAATAAATGTTCTATTTTGAATTTTCATATTAATTATAGAATACTTGCAATAATATTAAAATCGCAGAATGTATATATTGAAATTATTAACTATACATGGGCGACCGAGCCCAGCTCGGTTCTTTAAAAAACATTTTAAAATTAAAATAAACTGTTAGGTTTGCCTTGAAACATTAACATTTTTTTCCAAAAAAAATATATATATCTCTTCTGTTGTCACTCGGATTCGAACTGAGGTTTCACGGATGTTTGAAGCAACCGACTTCCATCTGAGCTATTTTTGGTTTGACAGCGTTAGCGAAATTTAACGTTATATTCTAGCTATATTTTTCATTGCCTGAAAACTCAGTTAAAAAAGATTTCTATAAATAAAATCTAGCTAAATCGATTTATCGTCCCCGAAGCTACCTACATACTAAGTTTCACGGAAATAGATGACGCCGTTTCCGAGATCCTGAATATATACAAATATAAAAATATACAAGAATTGCTCGTTTAAAGGTATTCGATAGATAGATAGATATATAAGTGTGGTTTTCATATCTATTGGGACTCAGAGCAATAACTATTTACATTTTTATAAAGTCTATTCATCAATCAAACGCACAATGAACTGTAAAATATCAATTATTTATATTAATTAATCAGTTAATTAATAAACCACTCTAGTCTTGCTAGTCTAACGCAAGCCGCGCAAGCGCAATACTGCCTGTCACTCTTACTAGCATGTCATTACGAGAAATTATAATTGTATCTCCTGCCAAAGATACCGCACAACATGCCTAAAGAAGTTTTCTCTTCAAAAAATCACAAAACAGATCAACGAAAATGTATCTGCTTTCGATAGTGAAGAACTAAAATGTTGGCTTGACTTCACCTATTAATGTTTTATGGAATTTTAGGAATATAGTAAAAATGTAGTTGCAGAGGTTCCACCAGAACCAGCTGAATTCTGAAAGTGGTCTATGCGCATAAAAGTCTGGGAAACTCTGATTTAGATTATGAAACATCCAAAAAGTACAAATACACTCCAAAATTATAACATCCTTATTTCTACTCTGGAATTTTGTAAGTACATATGACAATTATTCTTTCCTCTAATAACGTCGTTGAAAGAAAATAACTCTTCGCAAAACTTTATACTCATGATCGCTTCATATATTCGTTTAAATTCCAATAATCTGTCCTTAAAATTCTATAATAATTATTATAAAATCTAGTTCGGATCTCACGATTTAGTTTAGGACGCCATATTTGGAACGAGTGGTCTCCGCGCATGCGCGTTGCCGACCTAATAGTATTATTTAATTGTCTTACCTGGGTTGTAAAGAAAGGATATCTTGATATTACCTTTCCTATATGTATTGATACTTGGATAAATGTTCCTGTTAAAGTCTTCATACATTATCGGGGTTGAACGGCATTGAAACCAATCAATTCAAACACTAAATTCTATATAAATTCCACTGTGAATATTATTGTTTTTTTCACAAGCAATTAATTTTCGTAAATTGAATACGATCGCGAAGAAATTATCATCGATGAACAGAGTAATCACACGATCATGCCGTGATGGCGATTTTATATTTTTTACAACTCTTTTTATCGTCTTGAAAAGGAGTTTCTGGTTTTTCCGTAATTTGTTTGTGATTTTCGCAGAAAATAAACGAATGATTTTTACAATACTTTTACTCGATTAATTTATACAGTTCTGAGAAGTTTGTATAGAATTTTAAGACACCATTTTATATGCTAATTTTGTTTAATCGTTTTAAACATGAAAGGAAGTGGACTTGTTACATTAAAAATTATATGTAAGATAACTCACAAGTTGTTCATATAAAACACGAAGTTTCCATGAGACATGAAAACAATTGTAACGAGAAGGAAATCGCAGGCAATACGTAGTAACTACATAAATCTTGCAATCTTAATTCATAAATAAAGAATACAGTCTTAATTACAAAACCTCGTGTCTGTGAAGTTGGCAAACAAAGATATCGGAATTGTGAAACAAAAATGAGTTCTGATATTCAAATCAATAGTTCTAGAGTTCCTGAAATTTTGAAAAATAGTTCTGCACATTAAAGACCTCATGTGAGCAAAAGAAATATGAGGGTGCCAAATTCACGCAGCATATAAAGGCCATGAGAGAGGAGTTCGAAAAATAATTCTGGGCTCCTTTGCAATAGTTCTGGAGTTTTTTGCAGTATGAGCAATAGTTCTGCATAATTGAAGCTATGGCAGCCCAATGAAAATTACACCATGTAAGTATGAAAAAAAAAGTTTCATTTTTTTATTAATTCTAAGGAGTTCTGGACTCCTTTACAATAGTTCTGGAGTTCTTTGCAATATGAGCAATAGTTCTGCATAATTGAAGCCATGGCAG
>JACEII010000009.1:1740288-1751184 GCA_014332785.1 Antheraea mylitta | reverse complement strand
TCACACAATTTACGTATTAGTATGGAAAAATTAAACTCAAAGTTGTTTTATAACAATATGTAATTTATATAAACAAAAATATACTCCCAACAGTTGTCTAACAATTTTAAAATTAAGACGGTCCAGATTAGAATACATGGAGATTATTATATATCAAAAGATTGCAAACGCCAAATAAGTTGTTCTGCGTTACTTGCCCAAAAAAAATATACAACTTAGCACTCCTCAATACATTATGCACGCGAGTACACGTACCGTCGGGAACAATATCATCACGACCGAAACGTTGACGTCGCGCTACGTCATGATCCTCGCTGCGGCCATCGAGGCCAGTTGAACGAGAGCACGGTCGATACGCTCGCACCGGTGCATCACAAAATATCAAACATAAAACAACAAAAATCGTCACGGTCATCACTGCCATCGACGAAAGAGGATAGCTACAGAACCCTATGTTAGTGTGACGGATAGCAGACAGGTTAACTCCGCATTTAAACTCGAAATGGTGTGATTATACGGAATCAATGATTATTACGTTATCTTAGTTTTTAATTAGGGAAACCGATCTAGCCATTCGACACGCGTATTCAACTTTGGATTCAACGTCGAATAAAACGAGTGAGCGATATCGTGAAGCGAATAATGTTTACTTTATTAAAAAGAAAACGTTGTGTAAATAAACGATTTCAACGGGCGTCTGACATTTTTCATAGGGTGTATCAAATAAGTTAGAGGTTGGGGAAATAACCAAAGTATTATTCCCATGTTCTATATAACATAGAGTTTATATGTACACACTTTTACTGTTCGACCACACTTAAGATTTGTTTTATAAACCATGACATATGGAAGATTTTCAAGTAATGCATATCAGCGTGTATAAAATAAAATATAGGGTGATCTAACGTCCAAAGCATTTTTCCTGTAATCTAAGTATATGCTTGTAAATTTTTGTGGCTTGACCACTTGCTCACTCTGCGAAAAATGACATGAAGCATTATTTTTCTTAGAATTTTGGGTAGAATATAAAGGTATATAACAATTATCAAAAAACTTACAAATAGAATATTCTATAATACGGCAGATAATAAGTGGAAAATCTTGCGAAGGATCCAGAAAACTATGTAGCGCTCTAAAACTTTGCAGATATTAATTACCTTGAAGTTAAAGTAACGAACGTAAAGCAACTTGAACTACGACAAAACACGAGATATTTGCAATATTATTAACAAATAAATAAATAAATTACGTGATTACTATGTTAACAAATACGCAGCAACCGTATGAAATCAAATGAAGCTCTAAAACTTTGCAGAAGTCATATTACATACTAGATTCCGGCCGCGACTTCCTTCACGTGGATTAGTTACTTTAAGCTAATGCTAACACGTAGCGGAAGCTGTCAGTAGAAAAAAAAAGTTTTTAAAATTTCAACATTGGTGCTCACGTCCACTTGGTCCAAGCGTGATGTAGCGTGATAACCTTCTTTAATAAATGATCTTAATTCTGAATGTCTTAATTTTGAAATTGTTAGACAACTGTTGGGAGTATATTTTTGTTTATGTAAATTACACAATGTTATAAAACAACTTTGAGTTTAATTTTTCCATACTAATACGTAAATTGTGTGATATTCAATGGGCTGTCATAGCTTCAATTATGCAGAACTATTGCTCATATTGCAAAGAACTCCAAAACTATCGTAAAGAAACCCAGAACTCCTTAGAATTAATAAAAAATCGAGAGTTGATTTTTTGCATACTTGTAGGGTGTTATTTTCAATGGGCTGCCATGGCTTCGATTATGCAGAACTATTGCTCATATTGTAAAGAACTCCAGAAATATCGTAAAGGAGCCCAGAACTCCTTAGAGTTAATAAAAAAATTAAAGTTTTTTTTTTCATACTTTCATGATGTGATTTTCAATGGGCTGCCATGGCTTCAATTATGCAGAACTATTGCTCATACTGCAAAGAACTCCAGAACTATTGCAAAGGAGCCCAGAACTCCTCTGTCATGACCTTTGTATGCTGCGTGAATTTGGTGCCCCCATATTTCTTTTGCTCATATGAGGTCTTTAATGTGCAGAACTATTTTTCAAAATTTCAGGAACTCTAGAACTATTGATTTGAATATCAGAACTCATTTTTGTTTCACAATTCCGATATCTTTGTATGCCAACTTCACAGACACCAAAACCTCTTCTGACTTAAAACTTTTCTATACTTGTGTTATATAAAAGAAATATATTCGGAGTTTTTGGCGGGATCTTAGGCTGTCATATAGTGGTCATTTTATATTTTATTAATATACTTGTGTTATTTGACTCTATATTTTGTAAATTTGGTGGTGTTTTACGTAAAGTTAGTTTAATGGGCAGAAGTGAAGTGAATGAAAATTATACCACGGAGCATGAAATTCTGAGATGCCACAAAAACTCCCTCGAAGGTTCTAACAAGGGATCAACCATCTTGTTAGAATAAATAATCACACGAGGCTTGTAATATTATTGTATTGTAACGTCGATTGAAACAAAACATTGACTCTGGCAAGTGCTTCTGCGGAGCCAAAACAAGAAAGAAAAAAGAAGTATATTCAAAATGGTGGTGCAGGTATACGAGAATATATCTTATCGCTAGCGTGCAGAAGTACCTATTATTATGTTTATACTATTATCAGTTTCTCCTATTGTTATAATTAATGTTTGTTGTAAATATATGTAAAGTTATATTATTTTAAATACAAGCATATCGTTTAACGTAATTAACTGTTAAACCATGTCATAACCATAGCATTGAAACGTAACTATGAAGTTGTTTTGTTTAAATAAATATAATTTGTATGATCCATTGTAAACAAATATATAAACGTAAATTATCTACTAAACAAAAAACATAAAGAATCATCTCAACACCGTCTTGAGACGTTCTAATTCTGTCCACATTCATTCGAAATACCCGAACGCCTGTCAAACTATTCTCAATCCAGCATCTTAATTGGACTGTCAAGTCGGACAGATTTGACAAGTCAACAAATAACATGAAATATAATTGAATTTCTTAGACAGATTACCTATACCTCGTAATATAAAGTAATTATTTGTGCGAGTTCGCTAATGCCTAGAACATTCTTTTATCGGGTAGTATTTGGGTTACATTCTATGAAATATCTACAAAATTTTGTGTTAGCATGACGTGACTGAACATATAACCTTTTTACCTTTTACTCCATACAATAACTGAATCAGAATTTATACATCATCTATACTAATATTATAAAAAGGTAAATTTATGAGTTAGTGACGTTGTGAGTTCAAGGCGTTGTGTTATATGTTATATATCTCATTTATAGAAGAAGGTTATAGGTTATATATTATCACGCTAAGACTAATAGAAGCGGAACACAGGTGGAAAATGTTTCAAAATCGTTTTGTTTTCCTTTTGAGAGCTTCTGCAGCGTGTTAGCGTTAGCCGAGTGAAACTATTACTACGCGGACGAAGTCGCGGGTAGGAGATGTTTTTTTTATAAATACGAAATGACTTATTTGAATTTATAAAAAGCAGTGTAAAGGATAGTATGTATAATATCAATCTAAAACAAGGACATGTAATGTCGTAACAGAAAAATGTTTTTAATTTTTTTTTCTACTTTGAGATAACTCTTTTTCGAAATCAAAAAATATACGTTATGGCGTATTCTCTATAAAAAAAAAAGGTTTTGTACCCAACTTACTTCATCGCTAAAAATGTAGTTTTTTCTTAATAGCTATGACGACTTACCAAAACATGAAATATTTAGTTAATTCGTGTAAATCAATTCTGATGTTATCATACTAACATACTCTTTTAGTATCTACAACCTAGGTATATTTCCAGCACCTCCAAAATTGCCCTCTGAACAGTGCCCTCCTAGGGCAGCTGAGATTATTACTCCAGGTCTTTGCTCTGCAGTGGATGTCGGCGCGACACGTCTATACGAGCTGGTCGTTGTTTTATTTCCAAGCTCATATGGTTGGTCATCCTATGATGCAAGGTGTTCTTCCGTCTACCTCCTTGACCAAAGCCGTTCTTTTTAAAATCTTTTAAACATCAATCAGAATATTAAGTTCATCTACCGCGTCTGAAATCGCACTCTTTTTTTTTATAGAGAGGAAATTCTGCATCAGAAGCTCTCTCCCTATCGGAGGACAGAGATAGGTTATGCCGGACTCTTACCGACTAAAACTCCTCTATCAAATTGGGCGTATGTAAGCTATGGTCACAAAATCACACAACTATGCCCCCACGAGCCTAGATACACGCTTGAGTCACCCGTCGATGTTAAAGCGGAGACACTAGTCTTCATGTGAGAGGCCTTCCTCTCTCAATGCTTCTTAAGGAAGCTGCGAATATCATGTTTTTTCGTCACGGGACTTCGTTATATGGCAACAGAAAATTCTATACCTGTCGCCTGAAGTTTAGGATCAAAACTGCAAGTGCAGTATCTATACTAATTACTAATATTATAAAGAGGTAAAGTTTGTGAGTTTGTGACGTTGTGATGTTGTGACGTTGTAGGAGGTAATCTCAGGAACTACTAGTCCGATTTGAATAATTCAGTGTTATATAGATCATTCATCGACAATGGTTATATTATATATTATGTATGTGGTAGAGCCCCGCTGAAGCTATTTTTGGTTACAGCATGAATGGGTCGGCTCCTCCGAGGTAGTACCACCCCTCTCACAAATAACCAACGTGAAATAACAGTGCTTGCATTTCTGTATTTCGTTCGGTCAGTGAGAGAGCCGGAGGCCCACGTCCCTTCCTCTTTCCTGCTTTCCCTTTCCTTCCCCTCCCCCTTCTCCCATATACAGGCTGGCAACGCACTTCGACGTCCCTGATATCGCTAGTGTCTATAGACGGTGGTGATCACTTAACATCACGTGACCCACCAGTTCGTTTGCCTCCTATGATATAAAAAAAAAAATATGCTATATATCTTTACGCTAAGACCAATAGGAGCGGAGCACAGATGAAAAATGTTTCAAAATCGGGATGTTTTTTCCCTTTGAGAACTGCTGCGTGTTAGTGTTAGTGTATCTATACCACGCGAACGATGTCGCGGGTAGAGGCTAGTACAGTAATATATTACTCTTAGAAAAGGGACCAGCTTTAAATGTGGAAATTCTTAAAGTGTATAATTATCCTGGTATTATTTGTTTATATACTCTAAGCGAGTTTACACATTTATACGTTTTTATTTATATTTACAGTTGAGAACTAGTAAGGTGGTGATTATTTTACTATTACACCTTTGTGTCCGTCTGTCTATTGTGTGGATGTAGGTAATTCTCGGCTAAGCCCGTATAAGGTTTAGATAATTGTGTACTTGGATCACAGGCTCTTTGGTATAGACATGAACTGTCTGATATCCACCGTGTGTGAATCATATGCGCAAAACTTATAATACAATCATTCGTATGTGAAACATAATCAGTTGAGACCACACCCACAATGTTTCCAGAATATCATTTTTTAACATAATTATTTTGGAATAGATATATACATAAACTACTAACATAATTCAGTTCAGTACCTCTTTCTCTTATGTTTCTCAATCGATTTTCTTTTTGTTTAGTAACTATTGACAAACTTCAATCTTATCACTTTAAAAAAATGTGTCGTTTCCTGATACCACCATAAAAGTCAAACTTTTTAGGATCGTAAGCACTTAACTGAAAATTTTCGGAAAATTATTGGATTAAAATCGTATCGTTAACCTTAACTTCATTACTAGTCTGGTGAAACTGTGAAGACCTTGCCAGGCTAAGAGTGCAGTCAATTCGAATAAAAACTTCATAATTGGATAATGGGAAATCAATAGTAAACAAAATGCTCAACTATAAATTTGAATTACAATCTGCGTGTTAGAGTACGGAATACAAAATAAATTCAGATTACATTACAAGAATACATTCAGATAATACACATATTGGCCTTGGCTGCTTTGCCGCGTGCCTATAACCTTATTTCCCCCCCCCCCCCTCCTCCGATGCCGACTGTAATGCGACAGGCAACGATAGATGGAAGAAAAAATTTGAGGCGATGGAAAACAGGTTTACTTTTAAAATTGTTTTTTTTTTCATACCATCGACGAATCCTACATTTTTTTCTAAATATTATTTCGTATTAGTTTACGCTTCTTTTGTCTCCAATTCACAAACAATACTGAATACAGATATTAACATCTATATATTAACACGTAAAGAATAAGTTTAAAATTTATTATGGACGAATTTCGACTACTGCACTGCCCCAAAAAATTATTAATCCATAAATTATGGTAACAAATTCCAAACTTAATTTTGACTGACTAAAACCATGCCATAAACGTGGTCATACTTATGTATGTAATAAAAAGTAATTACTTCATGTAAACGCATCACTTCAGAACGCCTGCACGTAACATGTAAGATACAATAAAAATTAGGTATTTTGAAAGTAATTTTTTTTTTTTTTCGAAATGTCTACGCTATTGACCCAGCAAGGTCTTAACAGCTTCACCGGACTACATACGCCTGCACCTATTTAGCTTTTTTTAGAGCAATTGCCAGGACTAGGTTTGTAGTAGTAATAATATTGATCCAATAGGACAGGCGAAGGAATTAACCTATACTGCCGATTCCGAAGTTGTCAATATAGGGAATTCTATTGTATTTTTAGCCAGTTTTCTTCTGTGTCCAAAGTAATATAGAGGTACATATTTATATCCATCCTTTTTAGCTTCTTAAATTTCGAGTACTCATAAAACAAAATTGTACAAATATCTCTAAGCGTGGAGTTGATAGAGTCAAATATAGGTATAAAATTAACAGGACAAGTTAGAAGATCCTGTAGGGAAGACGGGATAGATATATACATTAGAGAAACTAACAGCGACCGAAATATAACAAGAATTCACATGTAAATCTAACGAGTACGTAGCAAAACATGGGCAGACGCAAGTTGAACTATAAATTAAAATATCAAAGCGAATAGAATTACTGAATCGTATGTAGCCGTTAATTATGTATGCATGCTAACAAGGCCGGTGTTGCAGATAGAGACCGACAATTTGTTCCCACACTTATGGTAAGGAGTGATGCGTGCGGCATGTTGTAAATTACGCATGTTAATAATTGTACTGACCGTTTATTGGTATTATATCATGGTTTGTATACAAACTTTTGCTAGGGACTTCCTTTAACATAGTGGTCGGCAACATCGCCTCTTTCTCTATTTCACAGTGGCTCTTCCAAAGAATATTTAGTGCAGATACAGAATATACTTAGTCTGGCCATAAATAATGTTACAATTAAAAATAAACAAAATATTACATTTGAATTTGGAATCTGTAATTTTTATATTCATTCGGTTTTCTCATTTTGGCACCAATACATTGTACAATATTTTGTGATATTAAAATGGAGTGGGGTGATAAAGAGAACCGAATCGCTATGATAAAACTCTCCATACGCTCTCTTGGTATTGATTAAATGTTTGTGTACCTGGCTATTAATAAAAAAGATCTGGCCGTCAACGTAGTGTTCGTAAGAAAAATGTGGTCAAAGCAGTAAGGAAAATAATTCGAAGAAATTCTGTCCTAAAGTAAAAGATTTTATCTCAGGAGATGAAGATAGCACCTAGAACCATGTCGCGTATTTTAAAAGATGACTTAGGACTTGCAGCCTATAAGAGACGTACTGGTCATTTCTTTACTGATAATTTAAAAAAGAATGGGGTGGTAAAATCGAAACAACTACTGAAGCGGTATGCAAAGGAAAGTTACAGAAAAAAATTATTTACGGATGAGAAAAATTTTACAATTGAGCAACATCTTAACAAACAAAATGACCGTATTTATGCTCAAACCTCTAAGGAAGCTTCCCAATTAATCGACAGAGTGCAACGTGGACACTATCCGATTTAAGTGGTGGTTTGGTGGGGTATTAGCTATGAAGGAGTGTCTGAGTCATATTTTTGTGAAAGGTATCAAAATATCGCCACAAGTGTATATACTATTCTTAAGAAGGTAGTAAAGCCCCTAACAACACCATGTTCAATAACCAAGAATGGTCCTTCCAGCGAGACTTGGCGCCGGGTTATAAAGCTCGGTATATGCAGTTTTAGTTCGGACTTCATCATAGCTGGAAACTGGCCGTCGTCTAGTCCCGATCTTAATCCACTGGATCATGATTTATGGTCAATTTTAGAGAGTACGGCTTGCTCTAAACGTTATGATAATTTGGAGTCCCTAAAACAATCCGTACGATTGGCAGTGAAGAATTTTTTATGGAAAAATGCGCGCTTCTATTGATAACTTGCCGCAACGTTTAAAGGACTGTTTTGCAGCCAATGCAGATCATTTCGAATAAGATTTTTATATTTTAAATTGTTTTATATTTATAGCTAGTAAAATATAAAAACAAAATCTTGTATTTAATAAATGTTAACGTAAACGTAAAACAACGCATTTCACTAGGAACCGAGAAGTCATTTCAAAAATGCAAATACGAGAGAACATTAACAATGTAACCAGACAGAATGTTTAAACGCAATTTCTATGCAGAGATCGTTGTTTTAATGTAACGGATTAGTGCAAGTCGAAGTTGCTACATGTTCGTGAATAATTCTGTGGAGACGAAATTTGTCTTCTGGAGCGATTCGGATTTTTTATTTTTATTTAATCGTATGTATAAATAGAATATTCATCTTTTGTTATTGTCGTTTGGTCAATTACTATTTGTCGCTAGTACTTTTTTTGTCGCAAGAATTAGTTTATGTGGGACAGTGCAGCAGCCAAAAATGTATTATACTCTTTAGAACCACCTGAGGAGTACGTCACGTTTGTATAAAGTGAATATCATTCACACTTAAAACTATTTTTAGGTGGTAGAGCCACGCTGAAGCTATAACTCGTTTCAGCATGAATGGGTCGGCTCACCCAGGTAGTACCACTCTATCCACAGAAACACCGACGTGAAGTAACAGTTCTTGCATTGTTGCGTTACGTTCTGTCAGTGAGAGTGCTGGAAGCCCACTTCCCCTCGCCCTCCTCCCTCCTCTCCTCTGCCCCAAAACACTGGCTGGTAACACACTTGCAACTCCCCTGGTGTTGTTAGTATCTATGGACGGCGGTAATCACTTACATTACTTATATTGTTATCGATATATTTTACGGCCTAAAGTTGTATTTTAAAAGCAATTGTAAGAAGTCCATGTAGTCTTTATATACGCTTATAATATGACTAGTTTTTGTTTACGGTTTCACCAGCTTTCTAGATGATTAATTTAGGATAATTTCTAGATGGGAGTACAATATTTCCATTTCTATATCCCTTACATCGTGTATACAAAATTTCAAAATCATCAGTTGAATAGTTGAAACGTAAAAGCGTTACAAACAAGGAGATGATGAGGATGTTCTCCTTACTTCCACATTTATAATATTATCATGGATAAGGATTATTTACATACTTACATATGAGTAATAATTACATACAATTTTATTGCATTTAATTTGAATTTAATAAATACTTAAAGCTTGAAAGAGACTGACACAACGCACAACTAAAAATTGTATGAAATTTTGCATAAAAATTTCTTCTACGTCGTGACTGTTTACAGAGTGACAATCTTTGATTGTGTGATAGTTCATGGTCACATTTAACATATAAAATAATATTATCAAAATAAATACTAATAAACAACAAGGAGAACCTAAGTTAAATTTTATTCCAAGAGTCTCAAAAGTATGGGTAGAAATTTAGGTAGAATGACTGGTGACAAAACCCGTGAGTAGCGTCCCGGAGTTTATAACATTCGATTATAAAACGGACAATAAACCCTTTTGTTTGTTCAAACCTAGAAAACTTATCCTTTGTTAGTAGGTTGCCTTCTCATTCACTTCACTTTTACTACACCCGAGGGTAACTGACACTGTGCTTTAACATAGACATTTAGAGGATTCAGGATATATTTTTGTATCTTTTAGATAATTAGGTCAAATATTAAGCACCTATTTTTTCATTGATTTAGAACGAATATCAAGTACTGAATATACTGTACATTTATTGCTAACGAGTAACCAGTCAACCTGTATATGTGAGTACCAAAAAAGGATTTTTTAATTAACGCTGTAAAAAATTTTTTATGATTTAAACATGTAAGCGACTTGGTAATTCTGATATTTATTCAGATGTTGCCGTTGGATACATGGCTAGTAAAAGTATAAATTCCATCGCCTTTATAAAGGTTCTTATTGTATACTAGTTTCTGACCGCGACTTCATCCGCGTGTAATAGTTCCTTTGGTTTTATTTTTCTCGAACTGACTACGCTATTGGCCTAGCAAGGTCTTAACAGCTTCACCGGACTACTAAGGCGAGCGCTTAAGGCACTCAGCTGATTTTATTTTTGGCAACTAGCTCAAGGGTGCACGGCACACCTCCGCTTGGCTGTTGCCTGTTACATGCAAAGTTCCTTTGGGCTAAAGCTAAGACGCAGCGGAAGCTCTCAAGCGAAAAAAAACCCCGATTTTGAAACATTCTTCATTGGTGCTCCGCTCCTATTGGGCTTATCGTGATGATATATAAGCTATAACCTTTCCGCGATAAATTAGTTATATAACACTGAAAGTAGTTTCTCAGATACCCCCTACAACGTCACAAACTTTACCTCTTTATAATATTAATATAGATAAAGATATTTCGTAAACCGATGACAGAGCAGAAGTTCTTATTTTATTCATTACTAGCTGACCCGTGCAACTTCGTTTGCACCAAATTGGTTATCACGCGAAAAAATTGTTTCTTTTTTTTATCGTAGCACGGCAAAATGCCTGCACTATGCCTGATGGTAAGCACAGTACAATCCAAA
>JACEII010000009.1:1602502-1740278 GCA_014332785.1 Antheraea mylitta | reverse complement strand
CTATTGGCCTAGTAAGGCCTTATCATCTTTACCGGACTAACTGTAAAAAGGGCCATAGTAATGTTAGACTAGATTGTGATCACAATACGCCTGATGTAATAGCCAGGATCAAGCGGTAAGCATCCAGAAACCTAACAAAGTTATAGATATTTGTACCCAGCTGGGTTGCGATGACCATGTACAATGACTGCGCAATATATATGCACCCAAAAGTATCGCAATCCGAAATAACAGCGACGATCAGCAAAATATTACCGATTTCAAGACGGTCACCATTGATTTTGATTTGGACTTACCGTCAAAACTAGCACTCACGCTTTGTATGGCCCCTAGAAAAAAAAACCAGCAAGTTTCTTTCCAGTTCCAAGATGAAGTCTAACAAACGATTGGACAAATAAACAAAAGCCAACCAATTATTAAACTTTAAATAAATTGTTGCAACTCCACCCCTTTCTCTCATGAGATGACATCTTCGGCGTGAAGCCCTTCCATTACCAACTATCTCTACTTCGTTAGTATAAAGCATTTATCTAAACTCTGCTATAAACATAAAGACTAGAATCCCTTTAACTATACCCTATTAAACTACCGCATCGCTTTAAACTTGACAAAACTCGTCAAAGAAACATAGACTTTATTGACAAAGGGAATTCTTCAATTGTTTGACATGTCCAATACTCATTGAGACTCAATATCTGCGCATAAAGTAAATGTACGTTTGTACATATTAATTAAATCTTCAATGGATTATCAACCTTACTCCGTGGAATTAAGGTTTATGTAATCTTTTAAAGCTACGAAAACAATTTGGTGGAACTTTGCCACCCGCAAACGGATCGCGTCTGATAAAGAAGCTCGGTAATAGGACGAATGTTACTCAAGAAATGTAGCACTATATATTTATTTGAAATTCTAAGCAAAGTAGTCAAACATTCAATAAAGTTATTAATTTTATTTCGCGGCTTCGTCCGCTATAAAACATTCGCAGTTTAAATGCAATGCTTTACAAAAACATGATACTGAGGTCTTCATAACATAAGGAAATGCAATTACACCTTTATCTTTAACTAGTTATGCCCCGTGTTCAGGCACGTATCAGAATTTTTGGTTCGAAGGGGGACAAACATTGAAACAATCACGGAAACTATGTAAACAATTGCTGTAATCCCTGTACTATAATTTTGAATAACTTAAATTACAGTACTAAAGTCGTTTACTTGGTTTGTTTGAGCGACCTATACTTACTTCATACTTTCGCTTTCTCTTCACTCCTTCCCCCCAAACACAGGCTGGTAACGCATTTGTGACTCCCCAGGTGTTGCTAGTGTCATCTGTAGACAGCGGTGATCTCTTAACATCAGGAACAAAAAATATATCTAATATTAATTAATGAAGATAAAACATAGCTCAAGCGGAACTGTTCCTCATTTTAGAAAAACAAACAATGGGATGTAAACAAATTATGCCTACAACATATTTCTAGCCAACAAATATAATATGTTTTCCATAGATTGGTCAATTAATTGTCAGAGAGCTAATAATATTTAGAATTTAATATGTTGTTAAATATTAGCTGCACTTAAGCATGATCACGATATCTACTTCCCTAAAGCAGCTATTAAGTGCTGCATAAAGTGGTCAGAGCCGAATCGTCCGTGTAAAATCATAAAACAGACATTATATGTGAATACACGTGAGAGTGTTGCACGATCAAACGCAACGAGTTTTTGAAGTGACTTTTTTAGGCGCGTTAAGATATCTAGTTGGAGATATCTTAGCATAAGTAATAAATACATTTAAATTTTTTTTTAGAAATGTCTGTCTGTTTGTTTGGACACCCATCACAGCTAAAGTACTGCGTTCATAATATAATGCGACAAAAACACATAAAGCATATTCTCAAGTAACATATAGTCTTACTTTCATTAAAATCGGTTCACTCTATCGAAAGTTGTTGTAATTTTAATAACGACGCGACTAACATGCAAGGTAAAAGTAGATAAGTAAATGTACTTAATACATTCAGATGAATTTATTATTTATTTTTTTACATTAAGAACCTCACGAACGCAGTCGTGGGCACAGCTAGTAATCAATATAAATTACTGTGAAATTATATTTAAAAATATACGTAAATATAAATACTTTATAAAATAAAGGAGTTTCAATCAAGCGATTTCTGCAAGATATTCTACCATATTTTTCGATCTAAACTAGTCTTTAGTGATTGGTTCCGTATAGTAATCTCTCGAGGGCTATTGTTTCTGATGTTTAATAGACACTAAGATATTTAATAATAATTACTTTATAAAATATTACTATCGTATAAAATTAATATAACACATTAATTTAAGGGACTCTGTAAATAACTGATAACAAGATTCCTTGAATCTGTTAGTATAGCATTGCATCAAGTGACAAGACCCGTTTTTGGGCGACAGTTAAATTCTAAAGAATCCATTGGGAAAATAGTTTTTTCAGACAAAAATGTTTTTGTAGGTTTGATTGTATCTGACTCAGGTCTAAAATCAAAATCAAAATCAAAATATCCTTTATTCAATTTAGGCCCTGAGAAGGCACTCATGAAAGTCAAAGCTACCACCGGTTCGGAAAACAAGCCTGACTGGGAACGAAAAGAACCGGCATGAAACTCGATCTGGTTTATCTTTGCATGTTACATATTTTTACAAAGTATAATTTAGTTACAAAGTTTTAAGTGAATGTGCAGAGAGGAGCGTCAATACCAGACGTCACAATCATTCACATACTGGTTCATCCTATAATAGCCTTTAGATATTAAATACCGCTTGACATGGCTCTTGAACTCACTATCCGTCAAATCGCTAACATGTTTAGGGATTTTGTTATAGAACCTAACACTATTACCTAAAAAACTGTTATTGGACTTCGTGAGTCTGAAGCATGGAATGACCAACTTATTGCAGTTTCTAGTATTTAAATTATTTTGGTCTTTTACTTGATCCAGCATATCTAAGTTTTTGCGGACATACATTAAATTATCAAAAATATATTGGGAGGGCATAGTTAAAATACCGAATTCCGGAAACTTAGTCTTTAATGATTCGCGAGGCCCCATATTGCAAATTGCTCGAACTGCTCGTTTTTGTAATAGAAATATGGTTTCCACCTCAGCTGCTGTACTCCATAACAAAATACCATAAGTCATTAAGCTATGGAAGTAAGGGAAGTAGATCAACCTGGCAGTGGCAATATCTGTTAACTGGCGGATCTTTCGTACTGCGAACGCAGCAGAGCTTAATTTTCGCGCCAATTTTTCTATTATTTTCTATTATTTTTCTATGTCTCTTTACGGCTTGTGTTCTACAAAGCGCAGGTACGCCCTCATATGGAGTACTGCTCACACATGTGGGCTGGTGCTCCTGCCTACCAGCTTTCTCCTTTTGATTCCGTGCAAAGGCGAGCTATTCGTATTGTCGAGGATCCCGATTTAACACGCGGACTAGAGACGTTAGAACTTGTAGAAACATTGGCTGTCTATGTATGCTCTACCGCATGTATAATGGAGAGTGCTCTGAGGAACTGTTTAATATGGTGCCGTCTTCACTTTTTTTTTTCCCGCCGCTGGTTGGCTGCTCATCTACACACCTTAAAAGCTAGCAAAATCGCGACTACTGTGAGGTTCTCTCGAACCCTCCTCATGCGTACGCTGACGTTGTGGAATGGGTTGCCCGGCACGGTTTTTCCTCAGGACTATGATATGGGGCTCTTCAAGAAGGGACTGAAACGCACTCTTCAAGGTCAGCAACACAACAGCGATGCTCTTGGTGTTGCAGTTGTTCATAGGCGACGGTAACCACTTACCATCAGGTGGGCCGTCAGCCTGTCTGCTGCCTTTCTGGCATAAAAAAAAATGTCTAAGAATGCCCGAATCTCATTGTAGCTCACATATCCGTCTGTTTTGTACGACGTACAGCTTCGTTGTTTTCGTTGTACACAGAGGGAGACGGAAAATGTTTTTAAATCCCCCCCCCTCCCCGAAAATTGACGTTACATAAAGTAAATTGGATCATAAAACTTGTGAAATTAATCAAGCCCCCCGCTCCACTTGAACCAAAAGTTTGGATACGTGCCTGAGCTGGAAGTGTTATTTGGTTGAACGCGCTAATCTCAGGAACTACTGGTCCGATTTGAAAATTCTCAGTGTTAGATAACTCATTTATCGAGGAAGACTACGGGATATATATCATTACGCTAAGACCAATAGGAGCCGAGCACCAATAAGGAATGTTTCAAAATCGTTTTTTTTTCCTTTAGAGAACTTTCGCTGCGTATTAGTTAGCCCAAAGTAAGTATTTCACATGGACGAAGTTGCGCGCACAAGCTAGTTCGTTATAAAATGTACTACGAAAATTTTCACTACTTAGGATCATGGTGATGTAGACAAATGGATGAAACAAACTAACTGTAATTTAAAGACAAAAAATTCCAATTTCAAATATGATAATTCATTTTTAAATACTCTTTTTCTTTTTTTTTTGGTAAATAATCTTATGGTAGATTATTTCTGCCATTGTTCAGTAGGTAATTTTATATAACAAACTTCTTGCGATTATTTCAATGAACTAACAAGATGGTGGCCTACCTGTTCGAACTTTTCAGGGAGTTTTAGTGACAAGTCAGGATCCATGCTTATTATCCACGGGTATTATTTCGTATGTACTTCACTTTTGCACAAAAACCATATTATGTAATTAACTTAACGTAATTAAATTAACTATATATCGTAAAACACCACCAATATCACGAAATATCGAGCCAAATAACATAAGTTTTTTTTTACTTTATAATCCGCAATCAATCCTTCAGATTATTTCTGCCATTGTCGCGTAGTCAATAATATTACAAGCGTCGTGCAATCACTTCAGTATTGAGTCGTGTGAGTCAATATTCTAACAAGATGGTGGATACCTTGTTAGAACCTTCCCGGGAGTTTTTGTGGCATCTCAGAATTTCATTCTCCGTATTATTATTTTCCATTCACATCACTTATACACAATAAACTAAATATATTACGTAAAACACCACCAAATTTACAAAATATAGAGTCAAATAACACATAATTACGAATAAAATATAAAATCAACTACGTAACAGACTAAAATCCCGCCAAAAACTCTAACACAAGTAGTAGTAGTAATAATATTCGTCCAGTAGTACAGGCGAAGGAATTAATCCATACTGCCAATTCTGAAATTGTCAATATATGTGGTTCTTGTATATTCTGTAGTGAGTTTTATTATAAATAACCAAGTCCAAGTAAAGGCATACGCTCCAAATCTTCTATATCTTAATTTTCAAGCCGTTTCTTTTGCCATTTCTGAAGGTGTCAATACGGATAGTTCTTATGTATTCTTTAGTCTGTGTTTTTCTATGTCCAAGTTAATGTAAAGGCATAAGCGCCAAATCTTCTATATAATATTTCAGACATTTTTTATGTTCTTAATCTTCTAGTAATCATTAAAAAATGTTCTGATATCTCCAAGCGTTAAATCAAAGTTTAAAATTATCAGGACAATTCAGGAGATCGATATTCAAGTAAAGTGTCGTGCGGTTATTTCTATGTTATAACAAGATGATGGCTCTCTTGTTATTAATTAATAGGGAATTTTTGTGGCACCTCAGAATTCATGCTCCTTGCTATTATTTTTCATAAACTTCACTTATGCACAACAAGTGAACCATATTACATAAAACACCACACACAATTTTACACAATATAGAGTCAGGTAACATAAGATTATGAATAAAACATAAAATCCACTACATAACCGACTAAAATCCCGCCAAAAACTCGATTATGAATAATCCTCTACTTTATTATACCACAAAATATACTATATGGATTAAATATTAAATAAACTCTACACAGAAAAGGTGTATTTCTGTATCGTTAGCTTCCGTATGAATAAAGCAATATCATTAACATATCTGTCCGATAAATACCATAAAGATCTACATTTATATGGCCGTAAAAAAGACTGCTCAGATGCACTACCCGCTATTTCTACTCGGAGAGTTTACTTTTTTATATATGAAGTCATAATTGCAGAAAACGCCATTTAATTCTGAACTAAATCTAGCTTCTTGGTACTAAATATACAGTTATTTAGCACCTACACACATTAATGATAATTACGCGAATCATATTAAATAATTAACTCGCCACATCTCAACTCAACAGTAGGGCTACGAAGCCATCTTTATGCTCTTATTTAAGTAGTCCGCTTAAGCTATTAAGACCTTGATCAATAACGTAGTCAATTCGAAAAAAAAAAGCTCTTACTTAATACTAGCTGTGCCTACGACTCAGTCCGCGTGGAACTTAATGTAAAAAAACAGTGTCTAATAAAATCATTTGAATGTATTAAGTCCATTTACTTATCTTCTTTTCTCTCGTACTTAAGTCGAGTCGTCATTATAATTAGAATAACTATTGGTTGTGAATCAACTTTAATGAAACAACGACTTATGTTACACGAAGATATGCTTTATGATTTTCTTGATGAGGCTTTATCGTTTTAATCAGCAGTGATGTGTGTGTATGAAACAAACAGACAGACAGACATTTCTGAAAGACGACACTTACATGAATATTTTTCACAAAAGTCTACAAAATACAAACACTTTATATTTACATTCTTATTATATGTATAGGAGATATAGACTCGCGACGGTACGACCGTCAACATTTCTATTCTGGGACATTAAAATGAATACAACATGCGCTAAAAAGAAAAATCTAAAGCCTGCAACCATACAAAAACAGTATAGGTTCTAAAAACAACATTTAATTACTCATGGCTCATGGCCAAACATTTCTAATTCTCCGAATGTAGCTGCACAGAATACAAATTTAGGTATTAATAGGTATAGATTATACTATATGTAAAACATCGAGACAATCACTAACGATTTTTTTATTTTATATCATAAGTGGCAAACAAACAGGTGGGTCACCTATTAAGTGATCACCACCATCGATAGACACCAGCAACATCAGAGGAGTCGCAAGTGCGTTGCCAGCCTGTGTTGACGAGGTTGGGGAAGGGAATGGAAAGGGGAGAGGTAAACCTCCGGCCCTCTCAGTATATGACAAGTGAAATTCTTGCCTGTCTAGTTTCAATTTTAATCCGTTAAATATATTATTTAAATTTCAAGACGAACAAGCAATTGAATTAAAGATCTCAATAACATTAGATCGCAGTTATTATTGGAATAATTCCTAACAACTTTACCGGAAGGGAATCTAGCAAAAAGTTATTAGTGACATTAAGAGTAAGCTGGTTACGTCAGAACACCCAGATCTTAAATGCCTTGAGTTAGTTTTCTGTTTAGTGGTACAAGTTAAAGGACGATTGTTGAAGTGAAAACTTGATTAACTGCGTTGAACTATTAAAAAATAATAATGAATGTATTTGGTAGGAGAAATCTTATGGGTTCGCATCACCGATGACCTTGACATGTTCGTGACGTATTACGCTTGCGTCAGACTAGCGACGCGTAGTATAGCGGCCTGTCTACATGTAATATTAATAATTTGTATTGAGCTTGTGCAGCCCATCACATTTTTGGGTAATTTTCTCATTTGGTAATTATTGCTCCGAGTGGCATGTGTGCCATTAATATTAAATACCTTGACGCTATGTAAAATAATGAATTTTGAAGGAAAGTATATAGATACGAATATATATCCTAGTAACAAACATAAAAGATTTTTGAACATCGCAATATTAAATAGAAACAATACGTTATAGTAATTTAGGGTACTTACGTATTAACAACACCGCAGTGCGATTGCTGACCCCTGCCGCCACCGGCTTGCGCAGTATTTGTTTCAAAAGTCCAATCTAATCTAACCTAATCGAGACGGCAAAATTGAGAATAACAAATAGTCCACCTATTAATATACACGGCAATCACATGACTCATATTTAGATTGTTTGCACTTGTCCAACTTCAGTTGCGGTGGCATGGCATTAATACGTAATTCGTTCGGGACAATGTGTTTGATATCGTCCGTCTCGGTTCGGTTAGGTTAGACTTGTGAAATAAAGACATCGTGAGCCGGCTGCGGCTTGACTTCTTCCGACACTTCCAGCAGTTGTTATATTTCAACCAATTTACTTAAAGTCTTGACAAATTATACACCTAATCCTCGTAAATCACTCTATATATTAATCGCACAAAAATCCACCCAGTATTTTTTGGGTTGTCGCGAGCAGACAAAAAGAGAGATGCGACGGAGGACTTTGTTGTGTAATATGTAGTGATTCTATTTATAACATATTATTCTAATGTATTATTTTAGTTTCATCATATATACATTGAAATTATTATCATTGGTCTAGTTTTCACATCTATTGGCCCTCTGAACAATAATTATCTTCATCACATATTAATTAAACAAACTTATAATGGGCTTCTCAAACTAAATACAAACTATCAATATAAATATTGTATTTAGTTTATAAATGTATACAGGCGACTATACTACGCGTCATTAGTCTGATGCTAGGGCAACACATCACAAGCATGTTGATGTAATCAGTAACGCGAACCTACATATGTTTCCCCTACCAACAATTAATCAACGCGGCTAAAGAGTTTTCACTTCAAAAAATTTATATCCTCGCACGTCTCTTAATACTTGGACCATACAATGTTCGTAGCACGAACGTAAAATATTGCGGCCGTTTACGCGCGTGCACTACATCTGTACACGCCACTGCGCAGACGGGCCCTGATATTGCTTCTGCATTTGTGATTAACTGATAGTTAAGAATGAATTGGTGTTAGCTTTTCCCGTAACTTTTTTATCGGCTTTATTATATTTATGTCCATCCTTGGTTACAACATTAGATACGTTTTAGTCATGTAGGGAAAAAATTTAATTTTCAATTTTATATGTTAGATAGGTATGCATTTGTTTGTACGTGTATTTATAAGTCTCTATCTGGGTAGTATAATAAAGTGAATAAATGTTATTTTTATCAGGCCTTAATTGTCTTCACAGATTATAACTAAAATAACTAACAACCAAATTTTACACCAAAAGTACAAGGCAAACTCCATGAATACGCAATACATGTCTTAAGATTTATCGCTTCTTTTAAAATCAGGTAAAGGAAAAGGCAGGATTTTAATTAAAAACTAGCAGTGTTTATAGCTCCTCACGCGTACTCCGTGCTATTTATCTTCTTCGTGTACTCTTTTTTTCTCGTATTATATGATTTTAAAAACTATTACTAATAATTTTCACTTTTTAACCTCGGAATGACGTACATGTCAGGAGAGCTACTATTGACTTACGTTCGTGCTATTGACTACATCGTGGGAGATACTAATGACCTGACACGCCATTGGTTGAAGTTATAGGCTGATTACACTCGACGGTGCTTAACTTCCATGATTGGACGAAATCCGATGTTTCAACACTCTACCTCACAGAGTGTTTACCCTTATCACTTTTTGTTTCAAAAAATAGTGAGCGATCAGAACTTCAAAGCCTTTCTTCCGGTAAGAAGTATCATCTCAAAAAATAATAATAAAAAACATAGTTTCTTTATTATTTTCAATCATGACGGCTAAGTTGCCATACCATAACTACAACATCAAATTATTCTAAACAACATTGTCTCTTTTCAATATCTCAAAGTGCAAACATCACGTTACACAAAGTTTACGTTAAAGTTTACGTAGTAATAATAATGTATCAAGAAATCCCTTTGCAATTTTACTTTATCAGAAATATTATTGTAATACACGAATACTGAACTATTATACAGTATTAGAAGATTTATAATAAGATGCGTTTGAAACGTTAACCGCGCTTCCTACTATCCAGTGAATAATTACATATAAATAGTTAACAAAACCAGTACATTATACAGAAACCGTGAGCTCTAATGGGGTGAGACGGTTATCTGGCCATTGTTGCCGCTATTAGCAGATGTACGCCATTTTATAACCGCATTGTTTCGACTAATCGTAACGCCGATACGGCACGAACGTTGCCGAAGGAGTATTGGGGGTGACAACACTTTCAGTGGATAATTTATGACAATGGATACTAATTAATTAACAGCATTTCTTAAGAATGTGCCTTTTTTGTTAAATTTGTCACCGATATCTAGCATTGCATTTAAATAACCCAAAGCGAAAGGGTTAAAGTCGTGTCGATTTTTAAATTGCCCCTTAACTATCAAATTGCCTCCCTGTGGGTCGTGGGCCCCACGTTAGGAAACACTAATCTATACATTATGTTTGTATTACTCTAACGGTTTATGAAGGCGCGCCCAGATAACTCCCAAATGGCATAATTATTCCTTCTTATATGATACTTATATTGTGGTAATTTAGATAATATGTTACATATGTAATGTGTTATTCTGGTGAATAAATGTGAAATCTCTCCAAAATCATACATGAATTCTCACAAAGTTACTTATCTATAATATTAAGTAGTTATTATCTCTTAATATATAAAGCAAATTGTTATATTAAAATTGATAATGTATAGTATAATTAACTTTAGCATAACACTTAAATAAAAATCTTCATAAAAGTCAAAACGAGTTACGGAAAATTAAAACAAATTCATCTTATCTTAATGAAGATATAACAGAAAAAGACAAATATTATTGTACGCGTTTATAAATAAAGAAATCTGTAGTTATTTTATCTACCGTATTTCAAAGATAATTAATTTTAGCACAACACGTAGCTAAAAACTTCCATAAAAGTCAAAACGAGCTGAAGAAAATAAAGGAGATTTAATTATAACATTGATTAATTACAGAAAGAGTCAAATATACGCGCTTATAAATAAAATGAACTTGTACTACATATTTCAAAGGTAACTTAAAACTAGAATAACACTTAAATCTTTACACGATGTAAATTAAAAGGAACATTACCCTCCTCATTCCGCCGTATTGTTACAGCATAAAGAAGAAATGTAACGAGATACTATTATTCTGTATACTGTAATATTCTAATTTACTATTCCAGCGCGAACATTTGATTTGATGTCAAACAGCAAAACAATGAAATGTGTACTGGTATGAATAAGCCATAAACATCAAAGCATTCATTTCAAACCGATTCCGATCTGCGCTACCGCGTGAACAAATCATTGCTCTAGAAATGCCACCGAATGAGGTGTACTCAAATAAATTATAACATTGAGTTACGAAGTAAATTCCAATAATAAACATCTATTTTTAAATAGGCAGAGAGAAACAGTTAAGAAAATCTTCTTTCTATATTTCTCAACTTTCTTTATTTTAGTAAAACTTCGTATAGCATGGTAAGGAAAAAATCGTGTTCCGCGTTATACGTTAAACGTAAGGAGGTCATAGGAGGCAAACGAGCTGGTGGGTCACCTTATGTTAAGTGATCACCACCGTCCATAGCCACCAGCAATACCAGAAGAGTCTCAAGTGCGTTGCGAGTCTGTGCTGATGGGGAAGGGGGATGGGGGACAGGGAGGGAAGGAAAGGGGATGAAGTGAAGGGAGAAGGGAGAGGTGGGCCTCCGGCGCTCTCACTAACCGAATGAAAGACAAAAATGCAATCACTGTTATTTCAAGTCGTTTTTCTGTGAGAAGGGGGTAGTACCCCGGATGAGCCGACCCATTCATGCTGAAACCAGTTATAGTTTCAGCGTGGCTCTACCACCTATTGTATGTATGGTAATAGTGAATATGGTTAATTTTTTTTTTTGCTACAGAATCACTAATCTATACTAATATTATAAACCTGGAAGATTTGTTTGTTTGGTTGAACGCGCTAACCTCAGAAACTATTGTTCCGATTTGAAAAATTCTTTCAGTTTTATATAGTTCATTTATCGAGGGAGGTTATAAGGCTATCACATGTTTCAAAATGTTATTTTGTCTTTTGAGAGCTTCCGCTGTATGTTAGCGTTAATCCAAACAAATTTTTCCACTTGAACGAAGTCGCGGGTAGAAGCTAGTATTTATTAAATGGCATGGACTTTGAAGAGTTCGTGCATGAAATATCGGCCCTATGTACGCTGACCTCATTAAGTATTTTTCTGTATTGGTATTTTTTTATCCAATCGTGACATAATGTACCTGATCGGGTTCATTGAATAATGCTTTTTCATCGTGTATGTAATTAATTATCCGGGCAAACATTTTATAAAAGAAAGTTATAAATGATAGTAAAAATTGGCTTATAAAATCTCCACATAAAAAAAGTGAGTATTATATAAATTAAACTGATTTTTTCATATTTTTACACTAGTTTATATACATATATATGTATATATATTTACGTGACATTTGCCAAAACCCCTTTTTTCCCCATTTGAGATTTAGAGAGATTCGTCTTGCCCCTTTCCTCCCCTGATTCCCTCACATAATTGTCGGTCGCCCCTTATATTCATTACATCCAATATAATTTTGTAGTTAGTAGAGCCACACTAAAATTGTTACGGGTTTCAACATAAATGGGTCGGCTTTCTCGGTATAATACCACCCTCTCACAGAAATACAAACGTTAAGTAACAGTGCTTATATTGTTGCGTTTCGTTCCGTCAGTGAGAGCGTCGGAGGACCACCCACCTGTCTCTTCCCTCTCCTCTCAAACACAGGCCGGTACCACACTTACGACTCTCCTGGTGTTGCTAGTATCTATGGACGGCGGTGATCACTTAACATCAGGTGACGCACCTGTTCGTTTTATAGAAATTTAAAGAACACATCCATTTATCATAAAGAATTATTTTATACTTCCATGTACATTTTCAGAGTTGGAATACGATCCGTTACATAGACAAGAATTGTTTACAAGATAAATGCAACGGTTCCAAACTCTTTGTGTTAAGTTTACCGATGTTAGAAGCTTAATGACCATTATAGAAGCATAATGCCATGATATGTGTGTACTTAGAGATAAGGAATGCGTATATATGAGACATTACATTTTAAGATAAGCTTAATCTAATTTTAGCCGTTCCTAATATTTTACGTTATTTTTGGAGATCTTCGTTCGTTCGTTCGTGCATACATTACTTATACCTGTACACGACCAAAATCCTCCATTCAGATCGATACGCAGGTTTAGCAAGGTTAATACCACTAAAAGCTATGTAATAGCTACTATACAAATATAGAAAATTGGTTAAAAAGACACCCGATTAGGCCTCCCACGGCAGCGGCTCAAGCCTAGGTTCGATCCCTCGGTAGGGAGCCCTTGGGTGTGTTGCTTGCGCGATACGGTGACACACAAATATACATCACCGCTACAACACTACACGATCACCCCCACACACGTGCACGCCTACACGCTTACACATAAAAGTGGAAGGGTTTACTTTTTTCTCTTATCGAACTGAAAAACTCTCAATTTTCCGATAATATATATATGGAGGAGTTGTTGAGGCGTGTATGCTTGGTACACATATACGTTTCAACAACTCATACATATATGAATAGTTAGCTAGGTTAGCTAAGATAGGTCGCGATTTTGCATGCAACACCCAACAGCCAAGCCGAGGTGTGCCATGCACCCTTGAGCTGGTTGCCAAAATAAAATCGGCTGAGTGCCTTAAGCGCTCGCCTTAGTAGTCCGGTGAAGCTGTTAAGACCTTGCTGGGTCAATAGCGTAGTCATTTCGAAAAAAAAAGGTTAAAAAGATGTTGAGAAAATAGTATTGGACTGTTTTATCCTCGCCTGTTTATATGCAGTAATAGTCGAAGACCACCACCCGAGAAGAACTGAACTGTGAATACCTACTGCTATGAGGTATCATACCGTGCGGCGCACTCCCGCAGTTTGAACTACACACAACTGTCTAATTTATTGGGAATATTATCATTGTCATAGGCTGCTCTTTTCATCCTATTGCAAGTCATAAACATACTCTCTTTCATACCATTATTTTCTTTACCGTGCCATAAGTATTCATCTAATCTCACGTCATCTCGTGTCATAAATACTTGTTAATGCTCATGTACTCGACTGATCTTTACAGCTTTTCCAACACTTTACCTGCCCTTTCTCGACCACCCAACGGGCAGGAACCTACTCCACTTGCAGTCACCAATCAAGTGACCTGCTCAACGCCATGTTAATTGATTATGCGATATAATAGCCATCGAGTGGATTAAGCTGTTAACACTTCACTGACGGTGAAGGAAAACCTCGTGAGGAAACCTAAACCTAAATAACATTCTTGTAACCCCACCGTGTATAGGGAAGTATAGAATTGTGGAATTTTTCCAGAGATTCGAAGAGAATCGTCAATACGTCGTGGCTCTGGAATTATGCCTATTCCTTCCTACGAGAAGATGGTTGTGATTCTGCAGTAGGTCTCTTTAAAAGTTGCATGTTTATGTTTTTTTAACGGACTGCGCTATTTACCTAGCAAGGCCTTAACAGTTTCACCAGACTACAAGCTTATGTTTAAATTTATCTAATTGCACTGACAGTAATTCAACAGAAGTAAACCGTAATGTACGGCTAGTCACCATAGTGCAAAGTTAAATATCAAAGATAATTTACATAGATTCTATTCGATCTGTCAGCATGTCAGGGTAATGCGATTATCCAAATAATTCTAAATCGGTTACTCAACAAGCCCTCAGACGAACGAGCAGGCCATAAATCAACAAACTGCCTAAACAATGGAAACCAATCGGTTAATTATTTATAGGGCGCCGTCCAACTATGGCAACAGATAAACTCCTAATGTATTATTTTGTCAGACAATTAGTGCTTTTGCCACAGAACTCCACGATTTGATCAATTCTACTGGACAATTGTATAATTTCAAAATTCGTGATAACATCGAAATTTCGGACAATAATTTATCATCACAAATATAATTCCTATAAATTAAATTCTCCATATAAGACAAACATAATATTACTGTAATAGTAATGGATATTCTCATACCACACGATATAAATAAAAACTTGTAAACAAATACACGCAACACGATAGTTTTTAAAAATTTATTAAAAGATTATATGTAAATAGTATAGTAATATTTCAATACAAATAGCCATAGTTAGCGACACTTTTTTAAAGCAGGGAAATCCTGCATAGACACGCCACTCTCCTGTGGGAGAGAGTGGGTATTATGAGAGACAAGAGATTTCTGTAGCATTCGTTGTGTCGTCCCAGCGGTAGGCCCGGCGTTAAACAACACTGGACCTTGACCTTGTCAGGAGACGACCGTGTCCACATTGGCCGTCTTTTCAATCCACCGGATCTATTCAATGGGAAGATAAGCCCCCGACCCTTCTTGTCAGGCCCGGGTACGGTTGTAGAAGAATATGAGCATAGTGTCCCCCTCTTCTATCAACCCTCCGTTGACGTACAGGGCTGCTCAAGGGGTCCTCCTCGTGGATCCTCTTGCCACCTCTTTCTGTGAGACGACTTCCTCACAGAAGAAGGCCACAATATTCTAAATAAAATTGCTGCCTAGCGTAGTAAAGGCCATGAAATCCGATTCTACTGCGGCAGCCAGTATACGACGCTACCGCTTCCATGCAGTACACTTAGACAGCGTGTCCTGCGTTTTGTCCTCATGAGCTCGTCATTCATGGCAAGCGTTGATCTGCTCCGTGCGTGCTATCAGGTTCAGGTACCAACCGAAGCACCCGTGCACGGTAAAGAGTGTATTCCAAGCTTCACATTTTTGCATCTGTCAATGATAAACCTCTATTTACTAGTGCTTAAAGCAATCGTCATTTTCAGTTAGAAGCGTACAACTGGAGTATTATACACATTTCAACAAAATATCTAACAGTGACAGTTCATAATTAACGGAGTACGACAATGCTTAGAGACGGCGCGCCGCCTCGGTGACTCACCGTGGTATAAACAATTGATAATTGTTTTAGTCTTATTAGCCAACTGGTTTCAGTATTCCGCCATAGTTTGTAAATATAGACATTAACAAATAATTAGACTACTTTTTTTTTTTTTTGAGCAAACAAGGAAATAGAATGAATAATTGTTATACATAACATAATGTGTTATATATTAAGTCTTTACCTATGAAATTGCCGTTTTGTACGAAAAATTTAAACTATTTTTTTTAATTTATTTTTTATTTGTATAAATCGAAGTCATCACCCATGCAATCAATGCATCTGTGCCAACGCAGTAGCAGTTATTGATGCCCTTCTTAAAGAAATCAACTGGATGGTAGTTAACAAATTCTTCAAAGGTATTTTGTACTGCCTCTCGGGTATTGAATTTTCTTACCGTCAAAGACTTATCCAAATTCTGGAAAAAGTAGTAGTCTCTAGGCGCAAGGTCTGGTGAGTAGGGCGGATGACGGAGAACTTCCAACCCCAGTTCTTGCAACTTGGATACCGTCTGCTGTGCAGTATGAGGTTGCGCGTTATCGTGCAGGAGCAGCGGACACGAGCGATTGACCAATGCTGGTTGGAGATGTGCAACTTCTCCATTATTGTGTTCAGTTCTTCATAGTACACATCTGCAGTAATGCTCACCCCGTTTGGTAAGAAGCTGTGAAGAATCACACAGGCGCCAGACCACCAAATAGTGACCATCACTTTTCTAGGGGTAAGTTTTCGTTTAGGGCATTGTTTAGGTACTGAACCAGGATCCAACCAACTTGCTGAGCGCTTCCGGTTATCAAATAGAACCCATTTTTCATCGCAGGAAACAATGCGGTTCAAAATTCCTTCATTTGTGTGTCTGTTGAGCAGTACAAGGCACGTCTAGATGCGTATTTCGCGCTGGCGATCATTGAGTTCGTGGGGCACCAATTTGTGAAGCTTTTTTACCTTGCCAATTTGACGCAAATGGACCAATATTGTTTTGACCGTAACGTCGAAAGCTGCTGCTAATGCAGCCGTAGATTGTGAATCATCAGCTTCCACAATCGCCTTTAATTCGTCATTGTCGACCAAAGTCTTCGGACGATCGCGAGGTTCATTTTAATGGTCAAAATTCCCAGAACGGAAGCGAGTAAACCAATAACAGGTGGTGCGTTGGTTTGTAGTGTTAGCTCCGTAATCGTCGTTGACGTTGCGTGCCGCTTGTGCCGCATTGCAACTACGACCGGTATTCATATTCCATAATTACTCGAATTTTTAACGTATTCATGATGACAAAAAAGATTGAAATGCGATGAAAATGTAACACTAATCAATAAACAAATTACTTCTTTTGGATTAAAAAGAATTCCATGTTTTTAAAATAAAATTAATTTGAAATTAGAATTCTTAGCCAAACAAAAATTATTTTGATTTGAAATGGTCAGTACTGCAGAATGGCAATTTCATAGGTAAAAGACCTATTATTTATTAAATTCATACAACATGAACCGTGCTCTTTGATATTTGGATATATGTTTTATGATCCATATTTGCATCTTATTGTTTAATATGTGTCGTATAAATATCATCATACCATATGAATTTAAGCAACAAAGTTTTCAAAGCGGCAACTCGCTAGAAACAAAACACCTACAGGTATTTTGTGGTAGATTTTCAACTTATAAGGTGATAGCTAGCCAAGTGGGTATTACAAAAAGCCATACCACCATGCTATGATTTCATCACGATGCTTATCATAACAACATGCCAACAGAACGGCAAATATGTACTTTTTACTACCAATTACAACAAAAATACGTGACAAGTTAATTGGCCAATTAAAGTTGTTCTAAAATCGTTACAAATTGACCACATTGATATTCAGAAAAAACAAGTTATCGCACAGTAGCAATGATGAAAGGAATAGTTTTGGCGAACTTCCTTATGTATTTGGTAAATTATGTTGATCTTTTGGACGGATACATTGTTGGGGCTGGATGTAAGTGTTAAAAAGGCCTATATTTGTTCCGTTTTTGGTCTTTCCTAAAGAAAGAATAACAAACGTCCATCTAACCTCACCATGCATGTGTTTAATATTAATAGAAATAGTAGAATATTTACTTACAATGAGTAGATTCTTTACATTTCGCAGCCCCTTCGGCTTGGATTTATCCGCGTCTCCCTTAAAGTTATACCTACCTACTACACTACCATATAGAACTTGATATGCAAATCAGTAACCCTAAGAAGGTATAAGAAGGTATAACATATGTTATAATAAATCATATAAAACAAAAAACTATAAAACTAATCATGCTGTATGCTTCTGAGTGCTGCGCTACAAAAAAGGCAAATGAGAGAAAACTACATGTGGTAGAGATTTAAATGTTAACGTGGATGTGTGGTGTAACTAGAATGGACAAAATTAAGAATTAGTATAACAGAGGATTTTTTATATATATATCATAAGAGGCAAACTAATAGACGGGTCACCTGTTGTTAAGTGATCATCGCCGTCCATAAACACTTGCAACACCAGGGGAGTTGCAAGTGCATTGCCAGCCTGTGTTTGGGGGAAGGGAAGAGGAGGAGAGAGGGTGAGGGGAGGGGAGCTGGTCGTCCGCTATTCTCACTGGCCGAACGAAACGCAACAATGCAAGCACTGTTATTTCACGTCTATTTTCGGTTAGAGGTTGGTAACTACCCCGAGGAGCCGACCTATTCATGCTGAAACCAGTGATAGCTTCAGCGTGGCTCAACTCTATCTACAATCTGTAGGTGTACAGATCCTGTAAGTTTGAAAATACCACAAGTGACTGAGAAGTTGAGAAGTAATGAGCTTGGTACGCGCATGTCATGAGGAGAGATGAAAACCATGTGAGTAGAAAAGTGTTGAGTATGATGGTGGATGGGTATACGAGTAGAGTAAGACCGAATATGTGTATGATAGGTGTGCATTCTGAGATGAGATTCAACAGGGAAGAGTGGCAAAAAAGGGAAACATTTTATGCCGACTTTACTTAAGATAAGAGTAAGAAGATTTGTAGTTGGTAGAGCCACGCTGAAGCTATTACTGGCTTCAGCATGAATGGGTCATCTCACAGAAAACCAAAGTGAAGTAACAGTGCTCGCATTGCTGCGTTTCGTTCCGTCAGTGAGAGTGCCGCAGACCCACCTACCCTCCCCTTCCCCCAACACAGGCTGGCAACGCACTTGCAAATCCCTTGGTGTTGCAAGTGTCTATGGACGGTGGTGATCACTTAACATCAGGGGACCTGTTCATTTACCTCCTATGAAATATAAAAATATGATGATTAAAAAGTGATATCTTGACCACAGCGTTTCTCATAGAAAATTGCAAATCAAAATACTAACTACAATAAAGGTAGGAATTATAAAAGATCGTTTCTATTTTGTTTGTTCTTATTTTCTTAGTAAACGTCCGCTTCGCTCAAATGCTATACACGGACACCAAATACCAAGTACTTCGAGAGGAAATGATAAAGACTAACACAAGGAATCTGGTGTACCATTGCCGTGCGGATAAAACTGACTGCGATGCCGCTCTAGCAAAAATGCGATATAAAGCTAGCAAACATTTCTACGCTCTCGCAAAGGCAGTCGTTGATTACGTCAAGAATAAAAGACAGGCCCGACCTACAGGTTACGTAGGTAAGGAAAAGTAAATCATAAACAAATCTTATCAATCAATAATCAAGTCAATACAAATTAAAAGGAACGAAAATTTGCAAGTTGTAAACACTGGTATTTACATACCAGTGTCTCCGTCATTTACCAAGTTGGCTTTTTTGACTTGGGTATAGCCTAAAAATAAGACAAAAAAAAACCGATTGCTTGTAACTGTTCGTAAATGTTGATACTTTTCCTATTCATTTGGCATGGGATTTTTTACTTTTAAATTCATTGTTATCTTGCTTGTTTTATTGAATAACTTACCAAATAATTTGCGGGGTGGTAGGGTTTTACAGCCTGACTGGGTCGCAACCACCATGTATATGGCGAAAAAGCCCGTAATAGTGATTCGCTTCTGCGAGTCCCGTTTCGGGATCAGCCTGTGCATATCCAGCTTTTTGCAGGCCGGCATGATAGTGGCGAACGGCGATGGATAGTGTGTCAATCGGTGGTCGCTATTATTTTTGGATTGCACTACGCTTACCATCAGGCATAGTGCAGTCATTTTGCCGTGCTACAATAAAAAAAATAAAAAAAATTCTTCTCCTACTGTGATCCCTTAGAGTGGAGATTTTTTTTAACTTTATTGTTGGCAACCAATCTTGCAGATTGTTAGTGTCATTGTCGTGTTGGTAATAAATAATATCACAAGCGTCGTATGATTAATTCAATGTTCTGACAAGATAGTGGCTCCCTTGTTAGAACCTTCTAGGGAGGTTTTGTGCCATCTCAGAACTTCATGCTCCGTGGTATTATTTTCCATTCACTTCACTTATGCACGATAATCTAACTATATTACGTAAAACACCACCAAGTTTACAAAATATAGAGTCAAATAACCCAAGAATATGAATAAAATATAAAATCAATATGACCATCCAATAACAGACTAAAATCCCGCCAAAAACTCGGAGAAATGTTCATAGTCATTAAAATTAATTTACACATTTTGATACTGTCAAAATTTATTAGAAAAAAACGGTAGGAATAAATTTTGACCTTATCAACACATACCTATTTAATTTGATGTATGTATGTATTGTGTGTATTTAATTTTGTTTTTATATTTATTTTATATTTAATATTGTTTATAATTGTGTGTATTTAATTTGATATATGTAATTTGATGTAATGAATCCATGGTAATGTAGACACGCAATATTCAAAATGGTGCCAAATGTAAAAACAACCAAGAAAACGATGAAATGACTACATCTTAAATACAAAGACTACCACTTTCAAATATCGCAATCCATAAAAACAAATCTTAGTGTAAGTAAAGGGAAGCCAGACCGGTTTATTTTTAATGTAGCACGGGAAAGTGACTGCACTATGCCTGATCGTAAGCGCAATACTATCCAAAAACAATGGCGACCACCGAGAGACAAACTATCCATCATCGGTCGCCGTTGTCATGCTGGCCTAACATGACATGACGGCGCTGTATATACACTTTGTCTAAAATTATAAATGTTTTAGGCACGGCGACTTTCTGTCAGGACAACATCTGCGTACCCGACACAGATCCACCAATTGTCTTCGGAGGCTGCTACACACTCGTCTCTTGCGGTGGAAACCAGACCTGGCACCTGGACCCTGTGATTTACAAGAAAAAGAAAACGAGATTCTTTTAGAATGATAATTAAAAACTGTTTAAAGCAAATTGTTTGTTTTTCTATAACAGCATTTATTACACCCTTGATTGACTATAAATATCAAAGTGTCAAAAAGGGGTCTTAATTATTTAAACCGCTAGTGGTATATCAAAGAAATTTTCAAACACTTTTTTTTAGAAATGAAAACGCTGTTGACCTGGTAAGGTATTTACAACTTCACCGAAGTATTGAGGCGAGCGCTGAAGGCACTCAGCCGATTTGGAATGTTTGGGCGAACAACTCAAGGGTGCACGGCACACCTCGACTTGGGTTGTCGCCTGTTTTGTGCAAAAATTGCGACCTATCTGAGCTAACCTAAGCTAAGCTATATACGTATATGAGTTATTGAAACATGCATGTGTACCAAGTATGCGTGCCTCAACCAGTCCTGTATGTATTTTGTGTCGGAAAAATTCCTCCAAACTATATAGGATAGGATTGGGAAAAATAAGGGTAGAATTCTTTGTCGTTTATTTCTCAGAAAAAGAAAAACAGCGTTTAAAATTTGTAATTTTGTAGATAACAATCCGATGAATTTATTAAAAGTATTTTTTATCTAAATCTATCGATTACACATATAATAAGAATGTTTTTTAGATCTAACGTGTCTGCACTTTTTACATTTTTGGTAAAAAAAAATTATTACAGATATCTTGGAATAAGTAATAACATATCAGTTTTTAGAAATGTTAAAACACGCATCACTGCTAGAGTACTGCATTCACGATAAAACTACCTAGAACATTTAGATATGCCTGTTTTTACCAAGAATTCCAATCTTTGAAGTGACCTATTAGCGTATTTAAGGGGTCACTTATACGTTTTTGCTTTTCACCAACATTTAAGGGTCCCTTATACACTAAGGGATCAGTTAAATTTACGAAATATCAGACCCTTATTCTTAAGTGGCAGTTATTTGTGAACTACGTATATAATATATAACCTTAAAATGGAGGAATACAATATATTTTTTTGGAAAGTTAAGAAGCTCTTCAGGATGTCGAGTCTCGGTATCATTAAAATCGGTTCACTCTATCAAAAGTTATTGTAATTTTAATGCCGGCGCGACTTATGTACGAGAGAAACGTACATAAGTAAATGGGCTTAACACATTCAAATGTTTTTATTGATCACTGTTTTTTTTACATTATATTCCAAGCGGACGAAGTCTCGTGGTACAGCTAGTTTCTTTAATATACATAGATATTTTTTAAATAATCCTTTAATAATAATAATTTAATTCATATCGAATTCATAGTTAACGCTTCAAGAAATAAAGTAAGAATTTGTAGTATCACTAATTTGACTGTTGTAATGACATCGTATTTTAGGAACTTGTTATGGCTTCCATAATACCTGGTTTCATTTGTAGAGTTTAATATCTCAAAACATTCTAAGTTTAGAAGAATTTAAAATGAACTCTATAGTAATGAGAGTAGTCCTTATACAATTTTTTGAATGTACCAAATCCAAAAACTTGCTTAATGACGCAATAACGTAAGTACAATAATATAGTTGAAACTGATCGAGATGGAAAAAACAACATCGCACACCTGTTGCATTGTAGTCCAAACAATGCACGTTTTAAGTATTGTTTCTCCAATCATGATCAGCAAAAGAACACAAATGTAACCTTTAAAAGCGATGCTGCTAACAGATGGCAGATCAACGCACCAGATTACGTGGTGGAGCCATGCTGTTTCGCTTTTAAGAAATCAAAATGATCAATTTAGTTTATCTCGTTACTTTCTTACAAATTCATAAATATATTTCTTGCGAGATAAGAAGCAGTGCGATCGTGAACAAGTAAGTGTGGATTTAAATATTTACCAATGCGATATATTCAACTACTACGGTTCCTTGTGTCCAAAGTACCCTGCGCCACATCATATGGTCTGCCTGTATTGTTATCTCTTTCTTACTTATCTATATGGCTCTAATAATTAGCTATAATTTTTTTTTTTATATAGAATCGCGTTTTTCCAAAAATATTGTCTACGTAGGTAAACTTAAAAAGCCAAACCTTAGCTAAATACTAAATTTGATCCAAATCGTTAGAGCCGTTTCCGAGATACATAAAATAAATATATATGTATACAAGAATTGCTCCTTTAAAGTTATACGATTTAAATTTATTTCTATATCACTATTTTTGTAACATTATTCTTTTTACTCTTTATTTGTCACTAGCGAGCCTGGTGCACATCGTCCCGCCCTGATAATAAATAAACCTCAACAAATTATATATCTAAACTTTCTTCAGGTATCGCTTTATCTATTGGTGAAAGCCGCAGGAAAATCCGTTTTGTAGTTTTGGAGTTTATCGTGAACAGGCAGACAGACGTGGCAAAAGACTTTGTTTTACAATATGCAATGATTATTAGCCTTTTCTTGAGATCATGTTCATTTTATTAGCTACGGATGAGATGAGTTGTTCCCTTAAGAAGGTTAAATAAAGGTATACAACGTGGATAGGTTTTGAGATCTTATCCCTTGATAACGACTTGATTGTTAATATATACGTTTATATACGTTTACGTGATAGTTATATACGTTCCTTTTCAGGTTAGTAAAAGTGAAACCAGTCGGCGCTCCTATAGCGAAGAGCTTCGTTCCACTAACAGAGATACCGCCTCCCCATATCCACCACTCAGGCCGGAGGCATTATGAAGAATGTGAAAAGAAGTCATCACACAGAGAAGTAGTCGGTGGCCCTAAAGTCGATGTTTTCGGAGAATATTACGACGATAGAGAGGCAAAGACGGTAGCCACTGTTATAATACCGGATCATATTGACCGTAAGTGACTATTACCTCAGATCATAATTTTTTATTTTTTATATTTGGTGACTAATCTTGTAGTACATTATTACTCTCATATTGTCAATGTGTAACTGACTGAGAAAAATCCATCACGGTATTTCTGATATAGTTTCTAGCGTTTCAGATGTAGTTTATATTTAAGCTTCTCGAGCCGTATGCATGATGTATCGCTTATTACCTTAACAATACATTTGGTGTTCAGAGAAAAAATATTAAGGATCTTATCGCTTACCTCACTCCACCACGGCAAGAAATGAACGGGAAGCTCTTACAAAAACTATACTTTCTTAACACTTTTATAGTGTTGTATTGAACGAAGATATAATTTTAATTTATATAGTTACAGTATTAATTGAGACATGGCCAAGTGAGTAAAAAGTAATATTAATGCAAATCCTACAGCATTTTGTTAAGGGAGCGATGCGTGCAAAACAGCAGATTTTTTTCGAACTAAATACGTTATTGGCCTGACAGGTCTTCACAGCTTGACTAGACTGCTAAGGTGAGGGTGTAAGGCATTTCGACACTTAGTAATAAGCTCAAGGGTGCCAAAGTGGCTGATTCTTGACTCGGGCTTTTGCATTGGATGCAACACCACGAATCTAACGGCAGACTTCTAACATTGTATTTATATAGATTGCACTATGCTTACGACCAGGCACAACGTAGTCACTTTGTTACATACAATAAAATCAATTACCTTTCACACTCCTTTAGGCAAACACTTCGAGGTGACTACTTCACCTCCGTACCTAACGGTGGGCTCAATCGACGCCATCGGCTACCATCCCAGCACGATAAAGAGCGAGCATCCCTCCGAATGCGAAAAGATTTATCAAGATCATTTAGACGATCAGTATTCCGACGAGTCGATGGATTACTCGGAAGAGTCTTTGGAAGTAGCAAGGATGCCGCTATTTCCTAAAATGATACCGCCTACGTCTGCAGAGGAGCGGTTTGAAAAGATGTACAGCGATTTAGATACATAATTTTGATACCATTTTTATACTTTTAATAAACTTTTTTTAATACTATATGCTATCCTTTTCTTACATTTGTTTCTGATGTTACTCGTGTCCGTCGCAAATGTACCACTGATTCCCCTGCACGTGCTCTCCGGGTGGTGCTAAAGAGTTTCAAGTTTTGTCAGTAACACTTTATCTAGCAATACAATTAAATTAAATAATTTGGTGAGACAGTTCAAGGCAATGTAACTTTTAATCGTAGGTATTTAATACAAGAACTCAAGCCAATAAGATTTCAGTATTGGCACATATATTGAGTACCTATCGTGATTTACAATTTACACTATGTTTGTAAAGAATTCTAGATTCTTTCCGACATTTCACGACGTTAGATCTACTAATAATGATATTATAACTAAAAATCTGTATGTAGATACGTCATAAGCGTTTCGACAGCGCCTTGTTGGCTAGCTTGGCTAGCTAGCTAGCTTGGGGTGTAAGGGGTGTCGAGTAACATCTTAAGACTTAAGATACCCAAGCCAACCTCACCTGCACGTGGTGCACCCTGCTGAATAACGAACGAGGCAATAGCGAAAGCGGGGTAGCAGGGTTTTACAGCCCGACTGGGTCGCAATCACCATGCATATGGCGAAAAAGTCCGTCATAGTGACTCGCTTCTGCGCGTCGCGTTTCGGGATCAGCCTGTGCATATCCAGTACCGGGTGACTTTCGTCATTATGGCCGGCATGACAGCGGCGAGCGGCGATGAATGATCTGTTTCTCGGTGGTTGCCGATGTTTTTGGATTGTACTATGCTTTTAACATCAGGCATACTATGTCGTGATTCGATAAAAAAAAAGAAAATCTAGCCCCGTCAATCCACCCATATGCAAGTAACATATAACTTTCTTTTTCACCACCTATATTGAGAATATGCCATCTTACTTCTACACTTTATCTAAGACAGTGTGGCGTTACAGTATTACTTTACGTATGTGTGTGTTATCGTGCCATTTGTTTTGTCAAAATTTCATGTAGGTAACGTATCTACAGCTTCTTAGTTATAATATATTTTTTTGTTTTTTTTTGTCTACTTATAAGTAAATAACATTTTTTTGGTTTCGAACTGACTATGCTATTGGCCTTGCAAGGCCTTTACAGCTTCACCGGACTAAAATAAATAACAGTTTACTTATTTTATACGAAGCGATGATGAATCAGTGGTTAGCATGTTAGGACACCTTGTCGATTGACGCGATTGACAGGCTGGTAACACACTTGTGACTGCCCTGGTGTTGGACGGTGGGGATCACTTAAGATCAGGTGACCCACCTATTCGTTAGCCTCCTATGATATAAAATAGAAAATATAGAAGAAACAACGTTATTTATCACATGAAATTGTGCTCATACACTAAAATCTATAAATAATTCAAAAAAGGCGTAAAACAAACAAGGTTTATACATTTCATTATACTTTATTTGTGGTGATCGCAAATACTATTTACAGTAGTCCTAATCTTTATACGATAAACCTTACATATTTTCATAACTCAAACATTTTTTTTCTATACCGGTCCAGCTTGTAAATTATATTTATTGGGTACTTTTACATCTTTGTCTTTCTCATCGAAAACTTCCTCGGTGTCGTCATCATCGAAATCATCTATGTCCAAGGGATTTCTAAAAACGTATCAGTGGATATTAGTAAAAGTTGAAGAATTAAAAGCAAAAAAATAGCATACGGAAAAAACATCTTACTTGTTCCAATCGATTTTATGACGTTTTCTGAAAAGCAATAACATTACGGTAAACAAATTAATTAAAATACATATATTTTTAAATCAATACTATTCAAGGCCTAGCTAATTCCAGCGACTTCCTTGTTATGAAATTAGTTCTATTTTATTAATAATAAAAGCGGGTTTTACCAACTAAAGACTATTAAAGGGTGGATCATTACGCCAACGATGTTGACGTCGGGAAATGGCGCCCCTCTCTATGCATCACCACCATGCACCATATCGAGCTTCTTGCCGGATCTTCCCGACGAGGGGGTTGTTTTCCGAACTGGTGGTAGTTTTAACATTGATAAGCGCCTACTTAGGGCCTAAATTGAATAAAATATTTTTGATTATCAAAAAGAAATCAAATTCCTATGGCGGCAAATCAATGAATAATATATATAATATATATTATATATATTATATATATTATTATATATATCATATATATAATAATATTAATACGTGAAGAAAAAAAATTGTACCCCTTTTTAATCTATTTCCCCTTAACGGGTGAACTTGAAATTTGGCATAGTTAAAGTTTATATGGCGGAGAAGTGCAGAAAGTTATTTATTTTATAGAAAATGCATTAGAAATACATTAGATTAATTAAAATAAGCACTACTCACACTAATGCTTGAATTTTACACGAAATATACACACATATAAATAAAAAAGACATTTTGACAGCTGTCAATAATTACGAACTTAAAAAAAGGTTGTGAACTGTGAAGGAGGTTGCTATGCTCGACTGTATGTATTTTTTAACTCTTACGTTCCAATTATAATTTTTCATCCTACATTCAACAATAATATTATAATATATAACTATTATTATAATGTTTATTGTTTTTTATGGTGAACTCACTTCAAATGATGATTTCATAAAAAAATGAGCCAAATAATACTTTGTATAATCAAATTACAATATTGTTCATAAAAGTAATCCATGACTTAGACCTCCGCTGTTACAATGTTGCAATTCAACTTCATGTAGCAACAAAAAAGAATTGATTTTCAAAAGCTAATGATAGTATTAAAAACGTCTTTGCCTTGGATTCACCATTTGATTGTATTGTGCATCCATTACTTTTCCAAACGATGATCTGGGCATATCACTACTTCTCATAATGAACAGACTACATTTAATTCATTATCACCCAGAAATACCAACCACCCATGGTGTCGTGTAAAATTGATTGAAAATTGTGTCATGGGTTGCGATACATTTCTTTATTTTCGTAAAGTTATATTTGGTTAAAATTTGAGCTTTACCACGTGGTTTTTGTTTCCAATTTATAATTCATTTTCATTATCATTTACACATCGATTTTTTTAATGATTATATAATAAAGATGGCAAATGGCAAATAACTGAGTAGCCACGATGAAAACCTTTGATTATAGAAGTATACCCTTTGACAAAAGAACTCTAATAAAGTTCAAACTTAAAAAAATCAATTAACTATGGTCGAATGTCGACCACTGAGCGCCCACTAGTAATAATAATAATCTACAATAATATTCCTATTAATTTCTATCAGGCGTTTGAAATCACTGTAATCTCAAGTTATCATGCAAATAATAAACTGTTTAATAACTTTCAAGCTATAACTAATAATTTATAGATTCTGTGTATGTGAAATAGGCTATCAAAGGAGTTACCAAACCCAACGACTAGAAAAGGTTCAGTGATAAGTAGTTAGAGGTGAATAAGTTATTTTTATATTAAATAGGAAAAGTGACTACACTGTGCCTGACAGTAAGAACACTAGAATATAAAATGCTTTCACGCCGGCTTGTAAGCCTATGAACTGTTAATTATACACTGGAAAGTCAGGTACAAATCCTTACCACCCCGCTTGACGACCGTATATACATACATAGTTATGTTATATTATATTATAAAATAGCGATTAGACATGTAGTCCACCTCATGTAAAGTGCTCACTGGAATCTACAGCTATATACGACCAACCCCAAAAAGATTGTGGCCAGACAGCCAGAACGTTCCAGATTTGCTATAAAAATTGTTAATCAAGCAATCAAACTTCACTCGGTTAGCCAATACAATAATTACATTATTGGTATTCTCTGTAAGCCAAACATATTCGTATTCAGAGAGTGTGATATAGCGCTATCTCAAAAATTTTTAAGGTGTCATATTATCCATTGGCAGCAGTGTAAGTACCACAACAAATCAAGAGGTGGCGCTGTATGCCATAAGCTCTAATAATTGTTTTTTTTTTTTTATTTTAGGCTAAAATCCTGTTCTTATAGAAGATATCTGTATAAATAAATTAAAAAATAAATCCTTACATAACTATAAACATATATATAAATCATTTGAACCATTGTCGAGAAATACGAAATATATATACAAGAGTTAGTCGTATCAATTCATATGATTTTGATATAATTGACGGTTAAACCTCAAGAATAAGCTATTGATTACCGATTTGTAGCAATATAGTCTTGATCCATATACTCTTCTGAGACTTCGACAGACAACGGCTGTCCGCGATGGTCCTGCAATATTCCAAAGTAACGCGGAGCTCGCGTCACAGAGAACAGCAATGCTGCACAGAACAAGATATTAAAATTAAGTTTACGGGAATACTGAACTTGTTTATTTCTTTAATTATTCAGTAACAAATGCCTGAGAATCCGTTTATGTGAAATACAATACAAAATTTAGCATCAATTATAGTGTATGTTATTAAAAAGAATGCAGTATTTTATACTCTTCCATAGAAATGTAGATGTTTATTTGCTTAAACTCTTAACCCTACGAAAGTTTTAATTACAGATTTAATTGATTTGAAATTAAGACGCAAAGTTGTATTCAAATAATATGTATATATATATATATATATATATATATATATATATATTTATGTCACGTAGGAGGCAAACGAACAGGCGGATCACCTGATATTAAGCGATCACCGCCGTCCATAGACACTAGCTACACCACAGGAGTCGCAAGTGCGTTGCCAGCCCGTGTTTTGGGGGATGGAAAAAATGGGCGAAGGGGATAGGAGAGAGAAGAGGGGAGGGGAGAGGATGGGAAATGGGCCTCCGGCACTCTCACTGACCGAACGGAACGCAACAATGCAAGCAGTGTTAGTTCACGTCGATTTTCTGTGAGAGGGTGGTACTACCCCGAGCGAGCCGACCCATTCATGCTAAAACTAATAATAGCTTCAGCGTGGCTCTACCACCTTGAAAAAATTTAATTACTTAATTTAAGAATTAATATTTAAAAATCTTGGTTAATTAAACTGTACCCGGACGACCGAGCCCAGCTCGGTTTTTTAAAAACATTTTTAAATTAAAATAAATGGTTAGGTTTGCCTCACAAAATTAGCATTTTTTTATACCAAAAAAAATCTTTTGCTGTCACTCAGATTCGAACTGGGGTTACACGGATTTTGGAAGCAGGCGTTTTCTATCTGAGATATCTTTTTGATAACGGCGGCGAAATTTACCTTTATATTCTAGCTATATTTTTTCATTGCCTGGAAAGTCAGTAAAAAAAGTTTTCTATAAACAAAATCTAGCTAGATCGATTTATCGTCCCCGAAACTACCTACATACTAAGTTTCACGGAAATAGATGACGCGGTTTGCGAGATCCTGAATATATACATATATAATATAAAAATATACAAGAATTGCTCGTTTAAAGGTATTAGAGAGATAGATTAATTTGGAGACTACCAAATATACTCACTATCATCCACTGCATTCGATTTTCTTAAAGCTATACATATAACGATCACGACAATTTGTAACTTCAATTTCGATTCACTCATGTTTATAAGTATTTTAATTTTATTTATCAATTCAAAATATATAAATAATTATAACATTCAATGGATTTCGCCAATCTTTTTTACTTTGATTTAATGAAGAAAATTAAGTCATAGTTTCCCACAGACTAATTTAACATATCATCAATGCTTTTAGAGTTTCCTGTGTTTCTAACTTTTCTTTACACTTCCTTTACTTGAAAAGTTTGTAAAATACGACTGATGTTTACGAAAAACAATGGTTATTGTTCACGATATTTAGTAGAATCTAATTTACTAACAAAATGCTTACATAATGTAAGCATGTATGGTCAAAGAACATAAAACATCGCTAATGTATTTAAATAGATATAAGTATATTTAACAATTGACGATAGAAAGTCGCGATTACAACTAAAATAAAGATAAAAGGTATCTACGTTCGATGTAAAACATATAATAAACACATATATTGCATTGTTTGCATGGAATGGTTACTTGGGGCTAATACTAACACGCAGCGGAAGCTCTGAAGAGGAAAAAAACGATTTTGAAACATTCTTCAATGGTGCTTCACTCCTATTGGTCTTAGCGTGATTATATATAACCATCCTCGATAAATGAGCTATATAACACTGAAAGAATTATTCAAATTGGACCAGTAGTTTCTGAGATTACCCCTTACAACGTCACAAACTCACAAACTTTACCTCTTTATAATATTAGTATAGAAGTATAGACTAGTATAGACACAAAAGTACAAACAAAATATTTTTTTAAGAACAGCCGACCGCAACTTTATCGGCTTCTATGACCCTATTATATGATTAAGATATATATAATTTAGAAATCTGTGTACTAGATTCATTTTGTATCCTAAAATTATACATTCCATCAACTTTACGGCTAATTGCATATCATTATTGATATTAAAGTACTGCAATTCACTCCTTCAAACATAGTTATTAACCAATTATACTATAAGTGAAAAGGCTTTTTAATCAAAATATCATTGGTTAATAACTTAAGCCAGTGTTTCCCAACCTCTTTTAGGCCATGTCCCACCTTAACATTTCTAAAATTTTATGCTCCCCCCCCCCCTCCTCCATACATATTTTTAAACCTTTAAAAATTGTTTTGTTCCCTTTAAAAATATAAATAATAAGTTTTAGAAACAAATCACTATGAAATTGTTATGAAATAATCGTAAGTAAAAATTCATAACATATAATGAAAAACTTACTTGATGACTCTAATTACCCAGTTGATATTTTTGGTAGTGTCAAATGAAATTATACCTGATAATTATTACAGCATTTTTTTTTATTTGCCTTTTTTTTTAATTTGTCACCGATATCTAGCATTGCATTTAAATAATTCAAAGCGGAAGGGTTAAGGTCGTGCCAATACCTTTTTTAAATTGCCCTCTGAACTATGAAATTGCTCCTATGTGGGGCGTGGACCCCACGTTGGGAAACAATGACTTATACGAAACTTCATGAGCGATTATATGTTAAAATAATTCGTGCCACTTGAGACCAAGAGATATGCGATATAAAACGATATGATTTGACTTTTCTATCAAAGATTGAAATGATCCTGTGTATTCTGTACACGAGAAAGCTCCACCTGTCTTTCTGATCTTAAAATGACACATACTTCATAATTATATTTTTTAAATCGGCCAAAATATAACGATATATGCCGCAAGTATATAAATCGTTTAATATGCGAGCAACTATTATCATTATTTTAATTAACGATCGAATATTATACGTTTGCTATGTTACGTTGTTTACATTAATTACATGTATTACATATTTTGCATTGTGCTATTTCCGTTATGGCGGCTTTATTTTTTTTTTATGAAGCACGACATGGTGACTTCACTTTGCCTGATGTTAAGCATAGTACAATCCAAAAACATCGGCAACCACCGATAGACAGAGTATCCATCGCCGGTCGCCGCTGTGATGCCGGCTGTAATGACGAAAGTCACCCGGCACTGGATATGCACAGGCTGATCCCGAAACGCGACGCGCAGAAGCGAGTCACTATGACGGGCTTTTTCGCCATATACATGGTGGTTGCGACCCAGTCAGGCTGTAAAACCCTACCACCCCGCTGTCGCCATTGCCTCGTTCGTTATTCAGCAGGGTGCACCACGTGCAGGTGAGGTTGGCTTGGGTGTCTCAAGTCTGAAGATGTTACTCGACACCCCTTACACCCCAGATTTATTGTTATCTTTTATTGCCATTTTAAATTTTTATTGTAATCCACAATATCCTGCGCCGGAGCATCCACGGCCCGATGGATGAACTTACTAATTGCGTCGTCAGTCACGTCGGTATAGTAGGCACAGGTGTTGGTTTGTCTGGATATTGTCACTATAGCATGTGAAAATCTATCGTAAATTCGCATCCTTCTGTTCTTTGTTTGCAGGATTACCATTTTAAGGTCAATTATTGACATTTGCATATATACTTCTGACATTGTTCAGTTAACGTTTTACAGATGGCGTGAAAGTCGTTTTAACATTTTAATTTATTTCATGTAGGCTAATCTCGAACTGTGTTTTCTGATTAATATATGCTTGGATCTGTGAAAAATTCCATGTTGCTCGATATGATTGGGCTTTTCAGAATAAGTTGTAGGTGTAGAAGTGTTTGATCGCTGGAACATCAACCCGATGTCCACAGGTTTGAACCGAGGCATGTACCAATGAATTTTCCGGAATTCACGTACATTTATAATATAAACTAGTAACACTATCTGCTGACGGTGAAGTAAAACATCGTGAGGAAACCTAAACTTGAGAAATGTTCTTTTAGTACTACTGTACGTGGAGAAATGTAGAACTGTGTTTTTCTCAGAATTTGAAATGGCCAATACGTAGGGTGGTGGTGTAGTGTATTATGTTTATACCTTTCTTCGGAGGTAGGCTTATGACACTGCAGTGGGCGTAAAATCACTTCAGATTATTTATTTTGAAAAAGCCGCGAATCATCCCAGTCCGTTAGTGATATCCGCCGCAAACTATGAACACGTACCTAACGCTGCGCGTTATAAAAGACGTCAGCGACACATTTTTACCGACCCTCCTGATTCAATCACGTCAGCGAACGATCAGTACCAGCCTGTCCCTCGAAACAGAACGTGTTCACGCCCACGCCCGCGTAACCACGGATCACGCCGCCGTGGTCTGGGGGTTAATTTCGCTCCTGCACACCCGATTAGGCATCCTACGGCAGCGGCTCAAGCCTAGGTTCGATCCCTCGGTAGGGAGGCCTGGAGTGCGTTGCTTGCGCGATACGATGATACACAAATATACATCACTGCTACAACACTACACGATCACTCCCACACACGTGCACGCCTACACGCTTACACATGAAAGTAGAAGAGTTTACTTTTTTTCCCTTATCGAACTGAAAAACTCTCAATTTTCCGATAATAAATGTATGGAGGAGTTGTTGAGGCGTATATGCTTGGTACACATATACGTTTCAACAACTCATACATATATGAATAGTTAGCTAGGTTAGCTAAAATAGGTCGCGATTTTGCATGCAACAGGCAACAGCCAAGCCGAGTTGTACCGTGCACCCTTGAGCTGGTTGCCAAAATAAAATCGGCTGAGTGCCTTAAGCGCTCGCCTTAGTAGTCCAGTGAAGCTGTTATAAGACCTTGCTGGGTCAATAGCGTAGTCATTTCGAAAAAAAAAAAACACTGCAGTGGGTCTGTTATAAACTGATGATGATAATTACGCTTTCCCTTAGGTGCTAAGCAATGATAATAAAATGGGAATTAAAAAAAAACACATTGCAAATGCGATACTATCTATTTATTAAAAACATAATTATCTCTTATAGAACAGATTTCCTTCCCCACCCCAGAGCCGTCGGCCTCCATAACCGATGAGTTCTTGCCGAAGCGAGTTATATTTCTTAAAGAACAACTTCTTGAGGATTCTCTTTCGTCGCTTATCTTCTTTTAGACACGATTCCAACTTGTCCATGCATACGTCCTCTCTGTAAACATTTTCAGAGTTACACACTGACAAAATAAATAGAGTGTGTCGTGAAAACGTACAATAGAAGTGAAACTATTGTAATGCCAGGAAACATTTTAATTAAAACAAATATAACAGAAAGCCAACATCACGCGTTGTTCCGAGATGGTTACCCATCCAAGTGTTGACCGCATCCGACGTTGCTTAACTTCGGTAATCAGACGAGAACCGGTGTTAAATAATTTGTTCAATACTCTACCCGACACAGTGCTCTGATCTTCACTACTTTTCGTCGCAAAAAAAGGTTGCCGATCAAAAATCTAAAACCCTTTCATATAGCATCATCATTATTTATATCATTTCTATAGTCCAAAAATTCGATCACAATTTTCGAATATTCAAAATTATTTAGGGTCTTTCATAGAGTGTACAAATATATCAACACCGTGCCAGTGAATGTCTCGTCAAAATCGTCACTAGCCGTTTCAAAGGTTAAACAGAACAAACTGGCAGACAAAAATTAAAAATATGGATTTTACTTAAGTACTGATTATATTTTCATATCTTTTTGGTAGAAATATGTTATTTTAACGTTACAAACAGACAACACAATTTTATTGATTTGTCTTTATTTGTTCATTCATTCTCGTCTTTCATACCCTTACCCCACTTAAGTAAGCAGTGTCGGCTCAACATATTTTCTTTTTACACTCACCCCTGTCAGATGTCTTCTCGGTATTCACACTCTCTCAACACATCACTTTGCACACAGTCCATACATACCTTTTTCAGTCTTCCTGTACTCCTATATCCATACACACTTATCAAGTTACAATAACGAAAAAACATAAAAAATCACTCACTTGTAATTCTGATCCAGGAGCAACTTCACAGGCTCTGTTTTAGTAAACTTATCCGGTAATCGAGAGCCTGGTGGTAGTTTAGCTAATTCTTTCATTATACCCATGATAGTGTTTTCAAGTTGTGCTAACTTGGGAACCATTAGCCTTTTTATTACCTATACAAATTTACGTTTTAAAATCAATGCAAGGTCGTAGTATTCGACAAATGCTGGGTTTTTATGCTTATATGCATCTGACATTAAATGGCATTATGGTCTCTGATGTTAAACACACTAAAGCTAGAGGCCGCTCCCAGATGTGTCTGTCGGAACATGGCAACAGGTTGTTTGGAACAGATTTACAATTTGAGGGTGGTAGCTAGCCAGGTGGACTTCGAAAAAGCACTACCACCATGCTGTGGTTTCATCATGATGTTACCTTCACCACAAGTTCCGATTCAGTTACTAGAATTCGAACCGACGTCCATCATACAGTATCCCAACACGCTATGAACTAAGCCGTCATCGCTTCAACATAATTACGGTGAAAGAGACCTTTGTGCATTACCAGATTTCACCGTGGTTTACATATTACTGCATCCCATAATTTAGACATTCAAATAGAACTAACTCACTATACGGCAAATCGGCAGTGTGCTTTGGTACGTTTTTTATAAAACTATAACCTAAAAACGTGTATTCAAAATTTCAAGATTACAGGTTTAGCAGTTGAAGTGTGAAAGGGAAAAAAAAATCCACATTCATAGTTATATAAAAAAAAAGGACCGTCACGAGACGCCTGGCAGATGTGAAACATCGACATTGTTAAAATCGAACTAATCTCAAATTCTCAAATTATACTATAGGTATGCGAACTTAGTGCGGCAAGAGAGATTGCGCATGGCATCGCGTCGCCACGTCTCACACACTCGCCACGCCAACAATCAGATTTACCTGTGCCTATAGATGTTCCACATCAGTAATAGTTAGACAGATACTGTATAAATATTCTCTGTATTTAAATATCTATACATACAAAATTTAATCAAGTTCTAGTGAATGGTCCAAGAAATAACGAGCTAGGAAATAATGCCATTTGAAATTAGTATGCCATTTTTCACGGCAATAGACGGAACTGTGTTGGAGTTTATAAATCTTGGATGTCAAAATAGCTTTCCCGTTTGGTCCAAGCCTAGAGGTGATTATTACCTTTCCACATCGATTGCCCGTTTTGCAAGGAGTTTTGAAACGTCTTCCCAAGTCCATGGTTGGTAAATTTTGTATTTGATTTATTACGTTTGAAAATGTGCCCGTCGCTGTTTTTTCGTCTGAAAAGAGGAATCGAAAGATATCGTATGAGTTTTCCGAAATATTTACTTTTTGTTCTATTCAGTTTCATTAATTAACAGATAAAATAATAGAATTTAATAAAATCATACCCATTTTTCCTTTTTTACTTTTTTCCCCTCTCGCAGTATCTCCTTTATTATATTCATCCGAACTCTTCGCGCCATGAACAAATGTAACAAGTAATAACGAGATTATACATTGACACAAATAGTTTTTAAAAATCATTGATCCCGTAATATACGACTGCCTTTAACAACGTTCGGAAACAAGAGAGAAAACTTTTTTTAACTATTTTTAAATTATGAAAGGTGTTTATAAGAACATTTTATCGGTAGTACAAGTAAGCAGTTAAATCAAAGCTTTTACGTCACCATGGTCATGTTTGTAAATTTTTACTGATTGTACTTAAGAAACGGTATTAGTATGCGTTTTAAAAAAAGCATATTTATGTTTATTCCCGCAGATCCGGTAGTTTGGATTATTGCTTTATTTTGTCTTTTATTTTTATCAATAAATAAATTCAGTTATTCAGTAAACGTGACGTAACAATGATTTTTTTTTAATTATATACTAATCACTGAGCCTTCTAAAAGATAAAGGAATGTATAAAAAATGGTTTTCTGCAAAATCGGTTTGCGGACGATATTTTTACGTGATAACGTGAAAAGAAAACAGTGATGAAAAACTGCATACTTTTATAAATTGAATTGAATCACTGAAGTCTCATCATTTTGAATAATACTAAGGAGTTAATAGAAAATTACAATTTTTTTGATTAATTGACATTTATTTGGATTCGTTAATTCGGCGTTTCTTTTCTTAAACAGGCATTAATTGTATGCGTCACAAGCCGAACGTTTAGGCAGATCGCACCTCCCTATCGACACAAAATACATATAAGAGTTGTCGAGGTATGTATGCTTGGTACACATATATGTTTCAATAACTCATATAAGTAAGAATATGTAGCTTAGCTTAGGTTAGCTCAGATATGTCGTGAATTGCATGTATCAGGCAACAGCACAAGCCGAGGTGTGCCGTGCACCCTTGAGCTAGTTGCCAAAATAAAATCGGCTGAGTGCCACAAGCGCTCGCCTTAGTAGTCCGGTGAAGCTGTTAAGACCTTGCTAGTTCAATAGCGTAGTCAGTTCGGAAAAAAAAGCATCTCCCTATCGCTAGTTTCGCGTTCTCGCTTGCACACTTAGCTCAGGCGGAACGTGACAATGCATCATGCTTTGCAATGCATGCAGCCGGCGTAAGGCGTTCATCGATTTATAAGACCTTATGACGTGAAAAGTATTTTTTAACTAAATAAATTTATTATTATTTATTTCAGAGATTTTTCTGCTGGATAACACACAAAGACGCATTCTACTAAATGACATTCAGCAGCGCAACAATGTTAAAAAAATAGACTTCTAAACGGACTTCTAGCTAGAGATGATCGATATTAATCGATGTTGAAGAAACATCCTTAGCCTCTGACTGAACGAAACGCAATAATGCAAGCACTGTTACTACACGTCGGTTTTCTGTGATAGGGTGGTACTACCCCAGGCAAGCCGACGCACTCATGCTCAAGCCAGTAATAGCTTCAGCGTGGCTCTACCACCTACAACCTATGTTGATGTAGAAATATATTGATATTCCTACAAATTTAGATATTGAATAAATCAGGGGACCCATTATTAACCTGCGATACCGTACTATTGACTATATCGTAGGTGTTACTACTAACCTCAACCGCCATTGGTTGAAGTTATTGGCTGTTCAATATTTACCCTGGTGTGAGACGCCTTTTGTTGGAAATATCAGCTATATATGTATTTTGATGCTTTAAAAGGCGACCGACGACTAGATGCTGGGCTTTAGTAGTCCGGAGAAATTGTAAAAGTCTTGCCGGGCTAACAGTGTAGTCAGTTCGAAATTGTTTTTGCGACAACAGTAGGATATTTGATGAAAATTGTATATATTATTGAACTATGTTTAAAATTGTACAAAGGCATATTTTTTTCATTAAAGAATTTTCACCATTGTATCAATATTACTCGATCATCCAACCATAAAAAAATGACCCGGTTGAGGTTAATTCGTACTATGATCAGACTATAATACATATTTTTGTAGGCGAATGAATTATCCGCGTATACTAAAACAATTACCTACTGTACTGTATACTACTGTATATTATTCAAGAAAAACAATTTTTTTTTTAAATATATAAAAAATCACAGGAAAAAATATATATAAAACAATGCAGTCATCTACACATTGGTTCTTTTATCACGCAGTGCCTCTCCATGGGCTAGAAGTATTATTATTCTGTGGCCTCAGCTGACATTGAAACAAATTGTATATCTGTGATCTATAGTTGTTATTTACAATTTAAGGTTATTTTTGAAAGTTTTTTCTTCATAGCTACAGAAATATGATTAGTATATGCAACATTTAAAATTTAAATAATTAGAAATGGAGAATAACGATAAAGCTGTTAAAAAAAAAGAATGGAGTTATAACTAAAAATATCAACGACATCATACAAAACTTACCTCAGTGGACGAAAAACATAACTGTTATAGATTTACGTGAAAAAAACCTAAATAATATTGATGATAACGTAACGTTTCCACCAAGGTTAATCGAATTGAATGTATCACACAACCAACTAAGTGAAGTGCCGATGACAGTATTAGATCTCGAATATTTAAAGATCTTGGACCTATCTTTTAATGCTATAAAGTATTTTGACGATACTCCCAACTTCTGTCACACTATAGAGAGACTAGACTTATCACATAACTCTTTAGAAGGTCCACCTTATTGGATATTTTCTGATACCCCAGAAAAATTAAGAGAATTATACCTCAGTAACAATTCAGATATAACGAAATCATTAGATGAAACTTATGTGAAAAGGCTATTGCAATTCGATGTTCTAGTCACTGAATTACATATATTCAATTGTAGATTAGAAAAATATATGTTATTATTGAAGTCATTCTCTAAAATTAAAACTTTGTTCCTAGGAACATTAGAATATTGCCATAAGTCTGCTAACATGGTGCTTGAAATTCCCTGCCGAGGACTAGATAACTGCTGTGATATAGAAAAATTAAATCTATGTAATACAAATATACATACTGTAACTTCAAATATACATTCATACAGGAATTTAATTGAATTAGATTTATCAGAAAATAATATAACCAATTTGCCAAATGAATTTTGCGAGTTAACAAATTTAGAAATATGTATATTGTCATACAACAAACTTTTATACCTACCTGATGAAATGTACAAGTTAAATAAAATAAAAGTATTACATGTAGACCATAATGAACTGTGTATGATATTTGAAAATCTACATCAACTCCATAAATTGCAGTCATTAGATCTCTATGACAATCAATTATATGACATTCCTGATTTAACAGACAATTTAGAAGAATTGGATTTAGCATTAAATTATTTTGAAGAGCCAGATGATCATGACTACTTACTTAAAAAAGCAAAATTACGACACAATACAGCCCGTATTGATGGAAGGTATATATTTTGTTTGGTAACGAATTCACAATTTTATATTCAGAATGAATAATTTGCCTATTCTTATATAAGTAATGTTAAAAATTATAATATTAATTTTTAAAAAAATTATACAAGGACTGGCAAGGAGAGGAAATTAGTGAATAATAGTATGTAGGCAAGGTTGTTCATATTTAAAAAAAAGAAAAATGTATCCAAAAATTTGACTAGGCCTCATATGCATTCTTCAGAAATTTCTGAACTTCATCAATGGCCATCCATGATCTTCATGACTTTTGAAGCCTTCTCTGTCTTCATCACAAATGGTCATATTTGTCATAAGTCCCACAACTCATGTGATGTCATTATTTACAATTATAATAACACTTCCACACAATTCACAATAAAAATTTTAGAGTTTAGTTACAGTTACAAATTAGATTTGTATAATATATTCTTCAGGGTGCATAGGATTTGCCTCTTGTCATATGACGTCACATTTTATTGCTCCTAAGCATGACATAATTTAAGAGTGGCAGTGATAGAGATAATGAATTTATAGTCAGTCATATAATAAACACTACTTTTTTCAGTATGTGTTTTTCTCACTCATAGTCCGATGAAGCTGTTAAGACCTTGCTTGGCTTGGTCAATAGAGTAGTCAGATCGAAAAAAAATAAAAGTTTTTCTCACAACTTACTGAGCTGGAGGGATAAAAGATTTCAACATATATTGTAAATTTCATTTTAATTATACCTATATCAGTATAATTTCTTGTAAAAACTATCTTACAAAAATTACTGTTAGTATTAATATTTTAAATATTTTAAAGGAAAAAGGATTATAAATATGAATTATTAATTTGCTGATAACATTGCAAACTTTGTTTTTTTTTTATATTTTATTCATAATCTTGTGTTATTAGTCTCTATATTTTGTAAATTTGGTGGTGTTTTGCGTAATATAGTTAGTTTATTGTGCATAAGTGAAGCGAATGGAAAATAATACCACGGAGCATGAAATTCTGAGATGCCACAAAAACTCCCTGGCAGGTTCTAACAAGGGATCCACCATCTTGTTAGAATATTGACTGACACAACGCTTATTATTGAAGTGATTGCACGATGCTTGTAATATTATTGACTATGTGACAATGGCAGTAATAATCTAAATGATTGATTGCCAAAAATAAAGATAAAAAAAAAAACATTGCAAACTAGAATAAATTATTTTTGATAATATTTTACATTCTTTGCAAGATGTGGTATACATCTTCTAATGAGGAGCACCAATGAAGAATGCTTTTAAATAGTTTTTTTTTTCTTCTGGGAGCCTCCTGTCTTAGCGTTAGCCTAAAGTAACTATTCCACGCAAACGAAGTCTCAGGCAGAAGCTAGTTGTTAATAAATATACCAAGAGAGTTCTTCAAATAAAGGAGTTAATCCAATTGTATCGTATTATATAACCATTAGACAGAAAAATATAAAATAATACAAATTTATTTTTAATAATGATAATAATATTGAAAAAAAAATCATCAAATATATGAAAATTCAATTAATCCGGTCTTAGAGATATTATTTAACATAAATGATGTCACCAACACATTTTATTGTGTCACCATAATATTAGTTTACTTACCAGTTGTAAATAATTATTTTAATATTTTTTAGGAAACCAGAAGTCATCCGATCAGGTGGACATTCTGATATTACTACTGATGAAGAACTTAACAGCATTATTTCAACAAATGTAAATGGTAAATAAATTTATGTATTTATAAAGAATCATCAAAACATTACTTCATATAGAATGGATGTTTTGATAGGTTTGGTAGATTATTATTTGAGTATAAAATTTACCTCATACTGATAGTTAATAGGGTGCATTGCTTATATACAAAATGACAAATATATTAAATATATAAAGAAGATATATCCAAACATTTTATTTGATATCTTTCTATAAAAAAAAATAACATGAAAATGATATACCTAATATTATATAATTTTATGGTTTATAGACCTAATTTCTAAAATATGGAAAAATGTGATAAAAAAAGATTTTAAAAAAATATTTGGAAAAGCTATATATCATAATAATCTAGATTAGCATTAATTATCTTATATTACTTCTTTAATAAATACATTTATCATCTGCTTTTTATTTCACCATTTCAATATTAAAACACCATTAAAGTTGGTAAGAGGTCACATGTTATCAATTTTTTTTTTTAAACTTAAAAAAATCACTGGCTATTCTTTGATGGCGCCTTATCAAAATTAAGAGAAAAATACATTTTGAATTCAGTAACATGTCATGATTTTAGAAATTAAAGGAACTATTACTTATACATGATTAATATTACGTCTTTACCTATGAAATTGCTATTTTGTATGAAAAAATTGAAACTAATTTAACTTTTTATTTGTATTAGTCGAAGTAATCACCCATGCAATCAATGCATCTTTACCAAAACAGTGGCAATTTATTGATGCCCTTCTTAAAGAAATCAGCTGGATGGGAGGCAACAAATTCTTCAAAGGCATTTTGTACTGCCTCGGGTATTAAATTTTATCCCCACCAAGGAGTTATCCAAATTCTGGAAAAATTTGTAGTGTGTAGGCGCAAGGTCTGGTGAATAGGGCGGATGACGGAGGACTTCCAACCTCAGTTCTTGCAACTTGGAGACCGTCTGCTGTGCAGTATGAGGTCGCGCGTTGTCGTGCACGAGCAGTGGAGACGAGCGATTGACCAATGCTGGTTGGAGCTGTGTCAGCTTCTCCATCATTGTGTTCAGTTCTTTACAGTACACATCTGCAGTAATGCTCACCCTGTTTGGTAAGAAGCTGTGATTAATCACACCGCCGCTAGACCACCAAACAGTGACCATCACTTTTCTGGAGGTAAGTTTTCGTTTAAGGCATTGTTCAAGTGCTGAACCAGGATCCAACCAATTTACTGACAATTTACAAACAGAATCCATTTTTCATCGCCGGTAACAATGCGGTTCAAAATTCCTTCATTTGTGTGTCTGTTGAGCAGTGCAAGTCACGTCTCGACGCGTACTTCGCGCTGGCGGTCTTTGAGTTCGTGGGGCACCTATTTGTCATGCTTTTTACCTTGCCAACTTGATACAAATGGACCAATATTGTTTTGACACTAATGTCGAAAGCTGCTGCTAATTCAGCCGTAGATTGTGTATCATCAACTTCCACAATCGCCTTTAATTCGTTATTGTCGACCAAAGTATTCGGACGACCGCGAGATTCATTGTTCAGGGCGAAATTCCCAGAACGGAAACTAGCAAACTAATAACAGGTGGTACATTGGTTTGTAGTGTTAGCTCCGTAAACGACGTTGATGTTGCGTGCCACTTGTGTCGCGTTGCTGCCACGACGGTACTCGTATTCCATAATTACTCGAATTTTTAAAGTATCCATGATGACAAAAAAGATTGAAATGCGATGAAAATGTAACACTAATTGATAAACAAATGACTACTATTGGAAAAAGAATTCCATGTTTTTAAAATGAAATTAATTTAAAATTAGAATTCTTAGCCAACCAAAAATAATTTTAATTTGAAATGGCAAGTACTGCAGAACGGCAATTTCATAGGTAAAGACCTATTATAAAAAATTTTACTCTTGAAACTTTGGTATAAATGTAACATATACATCTGAGTATCAAGGTGTGCAGAGTGTTAGATTATCAGATTGTTAGGTAACTTTTTGAATTGACACTTTTCTGGTCAGCCTGTATATATTTAGGCGCCAATATGTTTGCAGGCCAGCATCACTACCAATGGATTATAAATCCATAGATAATGGCTGTTATTTCTGGATTACACTATGTTTACAATCAAGTACAATGCAGTCACCTATTTATCATGCTGCAATAATAAAAGTTCTTGAAACATTTTTCTAAATGTGACAGCTGTTATTATCACAGTCACACATAATGCTTCTGAGACTACCATGCTTACTCTGTGTAATTTGTAAAATATATTAAAGTTTTATTAATAGGTGAATAAAAAATACTATAACATACATGCAATTTTTCCTGATTTGAATATATATAAAACTAAATATTTCAAAAAACAGCAGATGCATAACTCTTCCATTCAACAGCAGAATTCTTGTGTTATGTTATATCCATGTTACAGATGATTCTCACCAACCATCTTGATAAAGTGCGGAATAATCATCTGTTTAATATGTTTTTATCATTTTTCTTTACAAGGAAAGTTATTCTAACTACAGATTCACCAGAACCTGAAAATAGACCATCAAGTTCACCTGAAGACTGGGACTCTGATGACTATTGGATCCCATTATATGATAACAATGTACCTCCTCCATTATCACCATGGCATTATTTTGTAAAACAGAAGATTGAAGAAGGCAACTTTTGTCCCATCGACATGCATCCTGTATCAATTGCGGAAAAAGTAAAATATGAGAAACTCTGTAACCCACAGGAAACACATGAATCGGACGGACAGTTTGATGATTTTTCTGATGATGACACATGACATTTAACTAGATTGAATAATATATAGGAGCTTTAGAATATTTACTAAGCGAAATGCCTTAACTTCAATAAGTATAATAAAAGCATAATATTATTTTTTGTGTATTTATTCATATCTGGGTCTATTTGAAAACTTAATTTATCGTATTGTAAGTCGTAATTCTATATAATATAATACAGCTCATGTAGTTTCACATTGTATCTACATAAATAATAAAATACAAGTGTCTGTTTGTAATGTTAACATACACATATTTTTTTAAATAGATATGAAAGGAGAGTACCTATATTACTTAAAACAACATAAACTTTTTTTCTCATTTTTGGTTCCGTCTGTTTGTTCCAGTTTTACTCCGAAAACGGTTGGACTGATTTTCACAGAATGTTCACTGGCAGGTATGTGACATTAAAGGAGTAACTTAATTCGGCTACTTTTATTTTAGAATGTAACCTACGGCTTTGTCCTCGTGGAATTCAACATAACATAATTTCGGTATAAATGTATGAATTGCACACAGTTCTGGACACTGCTCGTTAAATTTATTGTACTTGCCCAAAGCCCTGCAGAATAGATCTATACACATGAAATAAATTTTGGTGTCTGTATGTAATGTCTAAGTAAGATAAATGTATGTAAAAGTAGATAGGGTATAATAAAAAAACTAACTTCATTTTTTTTGTTGGTCGGTTTGTCTAGGTAATTTCCAAAACAGTTGGACCGATTTTGACGCGATTTTCACTGATATATAGCTGACCTTATAAAGAATAACTAGAGATACTTTTGTTCCAGAAAAAAAATTAGAATTTTATGCAAACATAATAAGCTAAAGAAGCAGTGTCCAAAACGGCTCGTGCTCTTCGTGTACGTTTTCATGGCATATATGTACTTTTTTTTGCTATATCTTATATATATATCCTATTGTATAAGTTGTAGGTAACAGCTTATTATTTCATTTTTTTTTTTATCGAAGTACGACAAAGTGACAGCACTATGCCTGATGTTAAGCATAGTACAATCCAGAAACATCGGCAACCACCGATAGACATATTATCCATCGCCGGTAACCACTGTCATGCCGGCCATAATGACGAAAGTCACCAGGTACTGGATATGCACAGGCTGATCCCGAAACGCGACACGCAGAAGAGAGTCACTATGATGGGCTTTTTCGCCATATACATGGTGGTTGTGACCCAGTCAGGCTGTAAAACCCTACCACCCCGCTATGACCATTGCCTCGTTCGTTATTCAGCAGGGTGCACCACGTGCAGGTGAGGTTGGCTTGGGTGTCTCAAGTCCTAAGATGTTACTCGACACCCCTTACACCCAGAATATTACTCTGTGACAAAATATTTTAAGGTCAAAAATGTAGAATAGTATAACTATGCTCTTTAATTGAAGGGTTAAAGAGTAGTGTTAGACTATCAAAAAGACAAGTTGACTTCATCAGTAAAATAATCTTAACTTTTAAAACCACATACCTGGAAATTTGACATTTATTTTCATTTAGAAAAATTAAAATTTAAGAGCTGATTTCATCTCTTCTAGAATTACTTCATGTATTTTGTCTCGGTTTTCTTTTGTTACCTGAAAAAAAAAACTGAATATTTGATAGTCCAAATTAAGGGACTACACCTCCAGAGTGTCATGAAAAACATGCTGATGTTCCTTTACATTAAGGAAGAGCCAATAATTTGCCAGGAATCCCTATTCGTAGCATTATTACATAGTTATAATATCTTATTTTTGGCGGAAGAAATGTGATAATAACAACAATTTGGTCTATAATTGCATCAGCATATAATATATCTATATGATCTATCAATCTATAGTCAGTTCTATGAAATAATTTGTGGAATTAACAAAAAGTACCAGGCGACAGAGCCTAGTTCACTAGTTCTATTCTTTGAAAAACATTTTTAAATTAAAATAATCTGTTAGGTTTACCTCACAAAATTAGCATTTTTTCACAAAAAAAAAAATATTTAAAAAGATGTCTCTCTTATAATTATAATAGTAAAATTATTTATTTAATTAAAATAAATTCTTAGATTTGCCATACAAAATTATCATTTAAAAAAAAAATTATATACACTGTGATTCAAACTGGGGTTAAACAGATTTTCAAAGCAACCAATTTCCATCTGAGCTATTTTTGTTTTGACAGGGCGGCGAAATTTACCTTCATATTATAGATATATTTTTTCATTGCCTAAAATATCAGTTAAAAAAAGTTTTCTATGGATAAAATCTAGCTAGATAAATTTATCGCCCCTAAAACTACTTACATACTAAGTTTCACGGAAATAGATGACGCTGTTTCTGAGATCCTGAATATATGCCAATATACAAGAATTGCTTGTTTAAAGATATTAGATATCAATTACAAATATCGATAAATAGTTGGAAATAAAACACCAATGGTTTTCAGGAATATTTCAACTTTTCACCTTAGGTTTAGATTGTAATACACACAACTATCTAATGAGATTTAGTTATATAACTGAGCAAGAATAAGTAAATAATAGAGATGAAGAAATGTACTAGTGGGGTGTCCAAAGCAGTCGTACAGTTGGACTAGCTATTATAATAGAATGGGCATGAGGGACATTGTCCCACCTAATTATTATAAAATTCTTGACAAATTATATATGTAAACCTTCATTAATCACTTTATCTACTGGTGAAAATCGCATGAAAATCTGTTCAGTAGTTTTAGAAAAAAGATAAAGTTTAGGTACTTTAACATATCCTTGGTAACTAACTAACAATGGTAAAATAGTTATGTTTATAAAATATCACATCACTTAATACAGTTCCACTAATCCTGAAATAGTGTTATAATACAGTATGTTATTATTATTAGAGACTGATATATTATTACCTCCCAAAGTTTAGCTCTTCTATTATTTTTAATATTCATAATAATGGGTTCCCTACTCCTTGATGGCACTGTGGCTAAAACTATGCTGTTTGAATTTTGACCAAATATATTTTTGATTCGATTTTTGAATGCTTCACTGAAAAATTCCATTTTTCCAATTTCATCTATCACCAACAGTCCTCCAGAAGCCATTGCCTGATTACAATCATATAATGGAAACTATAAAACATTTTCTATTATATTACATTCTATTCACATGAAATTGATTGTGCTCATTACATGTTAATCAAGAACATATTTTATTTTTTATGGTTAAATACCAACATTGTCAACCAATGTCAGGTTCAACCGTCAACCAAGAACGCGTTTTAAATTCTATTACATACTTTAGTTACTAATATTTCACTCTTTCTATTACTAGTTTCAGATTTAACTTGGTCAAATGCACCTCATGAAAATAAAATCAAATATTGTTGTCACCAACTTGTTAAGCGTTATAGAAATTATGTATGATTCATAAATTTATATTCTGCATTTTGGTATTTTTTCTGACTGTGAGTTATTCATAAAGGCACACATACCAAAGTACGGAAATTTATATGTTCTTTAAAAAAAAATTAAAGATATAATATAACCTCATCCATACAAGGTAGAACAATACTTTCAAATTCCTCCAAAAGAACACCGTATTTCCCGACAGCGTATTTGGTTGGAGTCTTCAACAATGCTTTATCTCTCGCTAAAGTTCCATATTTTCCAGCTAAAGTAACGACATCAAAACCCTCGCGAAATCTACCATTTCTTACTTCTTGCGTGTAAAATCCTGATACTTGTACATTTTTAACTTTGACAAAGGACACGATTTTCTTTGTTAAAGTTGTCTTACCGACGCCTGAAACATTCAAATCGTACAAATTGCTACTGGTTTCCTTTCCTATTTAGTTAAAAATAGACAATATTTTTTCAATCCTAACCAGGATCGCCGGTTAATAAAAAGAAACTATACTTCGCGTTAGCCATTTTTTGTATGGACCAGTAAATAATTTTGATGAATCTCTAATGGAAACTTCAGTAATCGGTTTTTTTTTAATAGTTATCAGCAGAGATTCTAATAAGAAATTGTTTCGATATTGTATTTCTCCTTGGTATGTTTATACGTTCAACCAATTGTCAAAACAACTTTGTTTTGTACCATCTATACATGTGTTTTATTATTACTCTTTTCGTCTAGAAATAAAATTATGAATTCGATAAAATTTAACTTATTTTTTTATTTACAGGACAACTTTAAATTCGTTTCGTGATTCCATATAAAAAATTATAGTCAACAATTGAATGAATACCAACTCCAAAAAAATGTTCATTTGGCACACAGAAGTATTTGGCTAAGAATTCTAATTTCAAATTAATTTTATTTTAAAAATATGGAATTAACTTCCAAAAGTAATTTGTTTATTGATTAGTGTTACATATTCATCGCATTCATCTTTATTGTTAAAATAAAACACATTTTATTTTAAATGACAACTAATGTAATGTAGTAAAACAATATATATATATACAAAATGTACCCAATTCTATTTTTGAAATACAAGGTTTACTTTGTAACATTCCTCCTCATCTAAATTATAAGTCTTCAATCAGTCGACGTGGTGGTCGTGTTTGACGTTGACTACGCCTTGGTTGAGATGCATTGAGGATTGGTGTTGAGGATGTGAATGCTGGTGACGGAGATATAGGTGCTGGTGATGTGGATGTGGAGACTGGTGGCAAGGATGTTGCCAACGTGGTTGTAGGTGACGTATTTGACGGTAAACTTGATAGAGGTGGATCAACAGAAGAATTAACAGTGCGTTCATGAGGTTCTTCAATATTAGGAAATGTTGTTATAGGTGAAGTTCGAGGTCTAATGTTATCAGCATGTCTTCGCTTTTCCTCCCCACCAGGTGTAGTGACGATATATGAGTATCTATGTTTACAGGTCCTCACAGTAGCGGGTTGCCATTTTTTTTCTTGTTTTGTTTTAATGTAAACGTCTTCACCTGGATGGTAAGTTGGGTCAGAGTTCATAATATTTGTCTTCACCTGTTGATATTGTTGTTGTCTTCTTTTATCTGGCCGAATATTAGATAATAGACAATTTAGCTGTCGACCAAACATCTTTTGGGCAGGAGAAATTCCCGTCGTTGTGTGTGGAGTGTTCCTATATGTAAATAAAAATTCTAATAAATGTTGTTTAAGTTCACTTCCATTGTTCGTATTCATTCTTGTCTTGAAAGTTCTCACCATTCTTTCCGCTAAGCCATTAGGGCGCGGATGATATGGAAACGATGTGATGTGTAATATACCGTGATTCCTACAGTATTCTTTAAACTCGTAGGATGTGAATTGTGGTCCATTATCTGAGACAATTATTCGAGGTAAGCCAAAGGTGCAAAAGATTTTGTCTAACGCATGACAAAGACTCTTTGATGTTATGTCTTTCATAGGTCGTACTTCTATCCACTTCGATAGCGCGTCGCATAAAATTAGCCAGTAAGTACCTTCAAATGGCCCTACAAAATCAATATGAATTCTCTCCCATACTTCTTCTGGTATAGACCAAGAGAAAACTGGAAGCTTAGAGTTGCAAGGGCGATTCTCTTGGCATTTTATACATCTCTTAACAAATGCATCAATATCCTCATCAAGAGAAGGCCACCATACATAAAAACGTGAAAGAGCTTTCATAGCTGATATTCCGGGATGTCCTCTATGAAGATATGTAAGAACTGATCTTCGAAGTCTTTCAGGTATAACCATTCTTCCTTGCCACATGATAATTTCGTTTTCAATAGATAATTCGAAACGTTTTCTGTAGAAATGTTTCATGTCATGACTGTAGTCAAGTTCTCTCCACCCTGTTTTTAAAAAGGTACAAATTTTTGAAAGAACAGGATCCTTTAAAGTTTCCTCTCTTAGTTTTTGCTCTGATAATTGAAGATCAGTTATTCTAATCCCGAGAAGTTGTGTACTGATTTTATGAACGGAACCCTCAACCTTAGAAGGCTTTGTTTCGGGGTTTGGTAGCCTTGAAAGGCAGTCGGCTAAGATGTTATTTACTCCTTTTTGATAGTAAATGTTGTATTGATAGCTTCCGATCAATAACGCCCATCTGACAAGTCTATTATTAACCAATTTTGGTAAATTACGTTATGTGCCTAGTATGTGAATCAATGGATTATGATCAGTTACTAAAGTGAATTTGGTCCCTCTTAAGTATTGATCAAACTTTTTAATACCAAATAATATGGCTAAGGCTTCACGGTCTATGACAGAGTACTTGCTTTCAGCAGGGCGGAGTTTTCGTGAAGCAAAACCTATAGGCTGTTCGATACTTTTATCCTTGTGAAAAAGTACTGCACCTAAACCATTTTCCGATGCGTCGCAAGCTAAAAAGAGAGGGCGTTTCTCATCAAATGCTATCAAAGGCTTAGAATTAGCAATGTGCAACTTAATGTCTTCAAAAATCTGGCTTTCGACATCAGTCCATCGCCATGTATGTTTGCTACTAGTCAACTCATGTAGATCTGAACACATTCCATGAAAATCTGGAATGAAACGTTCATAAAAATTGACTAAGCCCAGAAAAGATCGTAACTCTTTGGAGTTGGTTGGTGCTGGAGCTTTCCTAATTGCGTCTAATTTTGATTTTGTTGGATGTATTCCTTTTTGATCGATCATATGTCCCAGATACTCAATTTCTTTTTTGAGAAAATAACATTTTTTCAAATTTACTTTCAAACCAGCTGTCTGCAGTTTGTCAAGTACTGTTGACAGTGTATGTAGGTGGTCTCTTAGCGTATGTCCTGTTATGGCAATATCATCAAAATAAATTGCTACGTTTGGAATATCTCCTAGTAGTTGATCAAGGAAATGTTGAAAAATTGAAGGAGCTGTTGAAATGCCAAAAGGCATTCTATTATACAAAAAATAACCTTTGTGTGTTGATAAAGTTAGATATTTTTTAGAATCTGGGGCTATTTCAAATTGAAGATAAGCGTCTTTGAGGTCGATTTTTGAAAATATTTTACCATTCGTGAGAGTCTGGCGGAGTTGATCAAAAATGGGTATAAGATGCAAATGCTTAATCAAAACAGGGTTGATTGTCGTACTGTAGTCACCACAAATTCTGATGTCGCCTGTTGGTTTAAGCATATTTAAGTATAGCAGTGGGTGTAGTCCATTCTATAGGAGTACTATTTGGATCTATTTTTTCAATTATTCCCTCTGTAACAAGACGATCTAATTCTTGTTCAATGTTTCTTTTTAAACTGAATTTAATTGGTCTGGCTGGTAGATGTACTGGTTCTGCTCCTGGTTTGACGTGGATGTTAACTTTGTAGTTAACTACTGTTCCTAATTTACCATCAAACAATGTTGCATATTTATTTAGGACCTGTTGAAGTGTTGAAAAGTTTTGATGGGTACTTTTAATGGAATAAACAGCTTTAGGGAATTCCATCTGAAACATCTCACTCCATTGTAGGCCAAAAAGCATTGGTTTAGCGTTTTTCATTACTACTACAGGTAATATTTTCTGCTCTCCATAGAGTTCTACTGTTACGTCCGTAAGACCTTCTGCCTTCAATTTGTTGTTGCCGTACGCTTTTAATTTAGGAGCTATAGTTAGATTAGGTGATCCTATGTTCCTCCAGAGTTCAGTGTTAATAATTGAATAGGTGGAACCAGGATCCCAGTCCATTGTGCAACTTAAACCATTGATTAGTACATCGATTTGTTTACAGCCTTTTTGGGAGGTGCCTGTCACATTATATACAAGTTCATCATCATCATTATCATCATCGCTGTTTTCTGTAGACGTATGCGATATGTGCGATGAATTATTCTCGGTAATTTTCTGTAGTTTGGGTTTGTAAAATTTCCTTACAGGTGATATATAAGCACGTTTAGTTTTAATACAGCAACTTTCAAAATGCCCCTTCGTGTTGCATTCTGCACAAGTGTGATTTTTGGCTGAACATTCAAAAATTTTATGTTTAATTTTCTTACCGTATCTTATACATCCATTAGAAGGTAGTTTGCGTATGCTTATATGGTTTTCTGCAGTTTTTGTGTTAGTCCTCTGGATTTTGTTAACATTTTGACTCGGCTGGTCATGTTCAGCTTGTTCACGAGACTGGGCGAACTTAAAAATTTGGAGAAAAGTAACTTCATTCATTTTTCCTCCCTTATTTTCTTGTAGATCGGGCCATTTCTGTTTAAGATTAGTCTCAAGTTCTGGGTGATTTAAGCCTGTAGCAAAACGGTCGCGTAATTGCCGTTCTAATAGTGTGTCTTTATAGCCACAAGCATAGCTTAGACTTTTAAGTCTGTTTGCATAATGCTCCATGGATTCGGATTTTTCCCGAATGCACTTCCAAAATTCTGTTAAAGCTCTATATTTTGTTTTTTTTACTCTAAATAAATCCAAAAGCTTAATAGATATGTCTTTGTAACTGCTTGATTCAAAATTAGGTGTAAGTGCTACTTTTACCTCGTGAAAAATTTCCGGCGTTAAAGAATTAAGGAGTAAATCTTTCTTTAACGTTTCATCGCAAATATTAAATATTCTGCACTTGGTTTCGAAAAATTCTTGAAAGTCTTCAACTTTGCATGTCTGAGGGTTGAATTTATCAATGTTAAAATTCTTAAATATATTCATTTTACACATACATTTTGAAGATGAGGCGTTCGTCACGCCTTTTGTATCGTCGTCCGATGTAACATTTTCCAAATGTATCTTGGGTATCAATAATTTTAATAATTGTGTAATTTGTTCCTGCTGTGCCTGTTGTACACTCAGGAAATGTGCAAATTGTTCATCATTCATTATAAAAACTTTCACTTCGTCGCCAATGAAATAAAACACATTTTATTTTAAATGACAACTAATGTAATGTAGTAAAACAATATATATATATATATATATATATATACAAAATGTACCCAATTCTATTTTTGAAATACAAGAAGGTTTACTTTGTAACAATTGTCATCATGGATACTTTAAAAATTCGAGTAATTATGGAATATGAGTATCGTCGTTGCAAAAACGCGACACAAGCGGCACGCAACATCAACGACGTTTACGGAACTAACATTACAAACCAACGCACCACCTGTTATTGGATTGGTCGCTTCCGTTCTGGGAATTTCGACCTGAAAAATGAACTTCGCGATCATCCGAAGACTTTGGTTGACAATGACGAATTAAAGGCGATCGTGGAAGCTGATGATACACAATCTACGGCTGAATTAGCAGCAGCTTTCGACGTTAGTGTCAAAATAATATTGGTCCATTTGCGTCAAATTGGCAAGGTAAAAAAGCTTGACAAAGTGTTGCCCCACGAACTCAATGATCGCTAGCGCAAAATACGCATCTAGACGTGCCTTGTACTGCTCAACACACACAAATGAAGGAATTTTGAACCGCATTGTTACCTGCGATGAAAATGGGTTCTATTTGATAACCGGAAGCGCTCAGCAAGTTAGTTGGATCCTGGTTCAGCACCTAAACAATGCCCTAAACGAAAACTTACCCCTAGAAAAGTGACGGTCACTGTTTGGAAGTCTAACGCTGGTGTGATTCATCACAGCTTCTTACCAAGCGGGGTGATAATTACTGCAGATGTGTACTGTGAAGAACTGAACACAATGATGGAGAAGCTGGCACAGCTCCAACCAACATTGGTCAATCGCTTGTCTCCGCTGCTCCTGCACGACAACGCGCTTCCTCATACTGTACAGCAGACGGTCTCCAAGTTGCAAGAACTGGGGTTGGAAGTTCTCCATCATCCGCCCTACTCACCAGACCTTGCGCCTACAGACTACTACTTTTTCCATAATTTGGATAACTCCTTGGCGGAAAAAAAATTCAATACCCGAGAGGCAGTACAAAATGCCTTTGAAGAATTTGTTGCCTCCCGTCCAGCTGATTTCTTTAAGAAGGACATCAATAAACTGCCACTGCGTTGGCAAAGATGCATTGATTGCATGGGTGATTATTTCGATTAATACAAATAAAAAATACATGAGCAATTTCATAGGTAAAGACCTAATATAAATGTTCAATTAGAACATCGATGTTTTATGCGTAAATTATTGCAAATTTTATAGTTTTAACCGGAAATCTAAAGGGTTAGGATTTTCTGAGAAATGCTTCAAATCCTTTAAAGTACTCTATGACATTTTGTTTAACCAAAAAAAAACTGAAGTACGGGTTATTCATGCATCATTGCTGTTTTCCAAAAGGTACTTTGCTAAAATAATACCGTTCATACATAACGTCTAATATGTATTGTACAATCGCCACATTGATGCACACGTTCTGAGAAAAGTGATAAAACATTTTCTTTTCGAAAATTCAACTCATGGAAAGTGGTCAAGTACAGGTAATGGTTCAAGGTGCATCTCATAATTGAACATATTTTAGCTTTAGGAGGAAATAAATAAAATCAGTAACAATAATATTTACGTGGTTGAAAAAACTAAGGTATAAGTGATGTTATTTATATTAATTACACCTTTTTTTTTTTATTAACGTGGGGAAATCCCTAACGGATACCCACCCTCCCGGGGGAGAGGGTGGGTTATGTCCGACTCACACGGACTAAAACCCCACGGTGTACCGTCGGCCGCATGTTAGGGGCGGCCAGGGACCGTTCTGGCTCTCTTCCTGAGAAACCGCCCCTGCGGTAGCCTGGCAAGTTCGTCGCCAGGCTACGTCCTACTATAGAGAGGCAACTGGGTACACAACCAGTCACCTCCCCTCGTCAGCCGAACCTGTGCAGTGAGGGAATGAGCCCCCCGGCTACATCCCCTCAGGTCCGGCTACGGTAGCGGGAGTAGGCGAGTGTTCTGCCTCCCCCTTCTTCCGGCCCGTCTCTGGCTACGGCCACTGTGAGGGTCCATCTCTCGGGCCCTCTCCGCCGCCTCCTTCTGCGAGATGACTTCCTCGCAGAAGGAGGCCATCAAATTCCACACTTCTTCGCTGCCGAGTGTCATCTCCCGCATGCTCGTCAGTTCTCCGCCTACCGCCGCAACCAGAGCGCGGCGCTGTTCGTCCCACGCAGCACATTCTGAAAGGGTGTGCTGCGCAGTGTCCACCGCAGAACCGCACTCGTGGCATGCGGCGGTTTGCTCCCTGCGGGCAATCCGGTGCAGGTACCACCCGAAGCATCCATGCCCGGTCAGCAGCTGCACCAGTCTATACGTCAGGGAGCCCCAAGTTCTCCCTATCCATTCCGGCAGGACCGGACGGACGGCGTCAATTGTATATCTGCCGTACCGCTCGTCCGCCAGGTCCTGCCTCCACCTCTCGAACTCGTCCTGCCGGACCCTAGCCCTGGAGGCTCCCCTCGGCGTCTCTTAGCCGCCGTATAATTATAGACTGCGGAAAGAACCTCCACCTATATTAATTACACCTAAACACAATAAAACTTTTAGAAAGAAGCAAGGCTTCTTTATGGGAGCACCCCGTGCCCTTAAAGGGAAATTCGAAAATACCGAGAAATTGCCAGAATTTGGTTTTCGTTCTGAAAATTTTAGAAAAGTATCTTATTATTATATGGCACAAATACCCAAAATAACAAAGTGTACTCTTTTGCACTTTTTGAGACAAAAAATTATAGACTTGCATCTTCGAAAATTAGCGTGCCCCAAAAAAAAAGTGTCAAAGAAAGACCTGGAAACAAGTATATATTTTAATCAAAACATGCAACAGCTCAGCCATAGATAAGATATTATATACTGAGCTTAGCCTTCTATTGATATCTTAGCCATATATGCTATACCTAATATTTGCAATTTTAACTGTAATTGTGCTGTATACAATACAATTGGGTTACAAATTCCAATTTTCTGGAATTTTGTAACTAATATTATGTCCAATTTTTTTACTCTATATGAAATAGCAACACTGCCTTATCAAATTACTATCATATCTCAGTGGGTATCAAAGTTCATTTATTTCAAAAGGTATTTTTGCCGGCGTTTTACTTTTATCTTTTTCTTCATCGTTCAATATTGGATAAAGGCGGAGGTTTAGCAGTTAATATATTAAAATGGCTTCTGTTGGCGCTGTCACCCGTGTTTTACTAGGAAAAAATGTATTTTGCAATAACAAAGTGGCAGCTATATCTAATACCGGTTTAATCAAGTTTTATAGTACAGGTTTGTATGTAAATTTATGTATAGCACAACTAAATGCATTATTTAATTCACATACCCTTTGCCATCTGTGGAAATTTTACTTGAACTATGTACATACAACGTGGATTTTATTATTATTGATAACATTCACTATGGAGACTTGCGTAGACATATGGACTGGTTAGCTCAATAAAAAAAAGTTATAATTATATGTGCCTACATATGTACGTCTTCTTTAAAACTTTTATGGTCTATAAATCATATATTTATAATACATATATTAAGCAAAATATCACATAAAACTCTGTTTTTATGAAAATAGAGGCTGTAAGCTTATTGTGTTGAGTAGTAATAATATTCGTCCAATAGGACAGGTGAAGGAATTAATCCATACTGCCAATTCTGAAGTTTTTTTTTTTTTAACTTTATTTTTGGCAATCTATCTTTCCGATTATTACTGCCATTCTCACGTAGTCAATAATATCACAAACTTCGTGTGATCATTCCAATATTAAGCATCGTGTGAAACCATATTCTAACAAGATGGTGGATCCCTTGCTAGAACCTTCCAGGGAGTTTTTGTGGCATCTCAGAATTTCATGCTCAGTGTTATTATTTTCCATTCACTTCACTTATGCATAATAAACTAACTATATTACGTAAAACACCACCAAATTTACACAATATATAGTCAAATAACACAAGATTATGAATAAAATATAAAATCCACTACATGACAGACTAAAATCCCGCCAAAAACTCCAATTCTGAAGTTATTGTGTTGAAAAATATAAGGAGTTTTTACAAATCTCTGTAAAACCAACAAAATTTTTTGACAGATACTTCACAAAAAAAGTCATCAAAACTACAGTATTATCACTACAGTCATCATAACTACAGTCTGTATTATGAGAAGCAGTGTATTTTTATAACATGCAAATTATATTCTTCATTTAAAGACATCCAAATTCAACCCTTTTTTGGTCATCTTCACAATGTGAACATATGTCATGACATATCATAATCATCATTATATCAATACATATATATTAAGGTTATTACGGCTGAACAGATCACAATGACTCAAGAAAATGTAAATTGATGATAGATGTTCCACAACATTCTATTCTAAAACCTGTGTAAAATCTGACTGATTGAGAAATACAGATCACAATACACTGTTACAATAGTAAAGGCTTAAAAGATTAAGTAATCTGTATGACTAAGATAACAATATTATTTCATTACAAAGCTTATTATCAATGTTGACTGTATTGCAACACACCCATTAATTAATTATCTTATCTCTGTCATTGTATAATAACTCTGATTTAATAAGTTACTGGATTGGTAATTTAAACATATTAAGAATATCATATTGCAGATCATTTTATAAATTTCAAATAGTTTTTCAGAACATCATAGATTTTTATACTTTGCATTTTATGGTTTGAAACTGATATGCAAGGAAGCATTTTAAAGTACCTTAGTGTAATGCTATAATTTGAACATGTTTTTTTTTTCCAAGAAAACCTTTTTTTTTTTTAAAACAGCCTATACTAATTTTGTTCAGCTTTGTAGGAATCATGATCCTACCAAGTTATCTCAGTCATGGTATTACTAAACTGTAGTGGTTGATGATAGATCTTGTGTTCACTATGAAATGTATAATACAAAAACATTACAAGTTAACTATTCATAATTATGAATAGAACAATACATTTTATATTTATTAGGAAATAGAGTTGTCTAGTTTTATTCTTCTTTTAATATAATTTATCTTAGTTTATTAATACTGCATCATAACTAACTGTAAAACAAATATTGGTGCCCTTACCTTCGCCCACTCGCATTGAAAGAGTCAACATCGATCCGATGATGCTCTGTGATGGAGCGAAACATATTTAAACATAGCGGTGGTCAATGAATTCCAGGCGGAAGTGCAAAGTAGCATCCACTATAATATTTAATGATGGATTTCCACAAAGTAACGCCTTTTTCTATCAAATAACTGTAAAACTTCATTTATGTTGAACCTTTTAAATATTTTGATTTGAAACTTTATAATGAATTGAAGTTGTATGTTTGATCTTTGCAATTTTAATCCTTAATCAGGTTTTAACATTTGACAAATTCACATCTATCTATACTAATATTATAAAGAGGTAAAGTTTGTGACATTGCAGGGGGTAATCTCAGGAACTACTTGTACAATTTCGAAAAATTCAGTGTTATGTATATATATAGCTCATTTATTGAGGATGGTTATAGACTATATGTCATGCTAAGAGCAATAGGAGCGGAGTACCAATGAAGAATGTTTAAAAATTGGGAATTTTCCTCTTGAGAGCATCTGCTGCGTGTTAGCGTTAACCCAAAGTATCTATTTCATGCGAACAAAGTCACATGCAGAAGCTAGTAATTAATAAGCCGAGACAAAACCAAGGCATAAATCACTCCAATAATGTATAACAATGTTACAGTAATTTTGGTTCACATTTACAACACAACCAAAGTCATGCTATGGTATCTCTCCTCACTGTGTTTAATTATAAGAATTCATCTCTATTTTTCACATCGCCTTATCCAATTTTATATGTATGCGCCAACATTACATACTACTGCTTGCTTTGCTCATCTCATTATTGTAGTATAATCCCTTAGATTCATTGCAGTGTACTTAGATTGAGTGCCAGCAAACACAAATATATATTTTTTTCTATATCAATTTAAAGTCTTACAGTGTTTAAATTAAGATCAGGTTAAAATAGTGCTCCCATACACTATACTTGTAATATTATGTTAGACATGATCAAATTTTCTATATTTGTAGCTCCTGCATATGAGAACATCAAGATTGATGTGGTTGGTGCCAAGAAAAATGTAGGTCTCATACAACTAAATCGTCCTAAAGCATTGAACGCTCTCTGCAAGCCTCTGTTCTTGGAACTTGGTAAAGCTGTCAATGACTTTGATGCAGATCCTAAGATTGCTGCCATTGTTCTCACGGGTAAGTAAAATATTTGTAATAATAAATTATCCTTGTAGCCTTGGTAAATGGTTGCATAGAATCTATTTCCATACAACATAGTATAACACATAACATCTATACAAGGTTCACTAAAGAGAATTAAGGATTTATCATTAAGACAATCCACAAGTATATTCCTAATGTCTATAATCCCAGAAAGAAAACAAATAATATGTCACCTTTTCCATTATAAGTGTTGTATTGTTGTAATCTCAATTTTATTTATTGTTAGATTTTTTAATAATTAAAATATGCCATTTTGCATCGAAAGAAATACATTTGTACTTGCAAAGAAAAAAGTAAAATAAACTCATAGAGATTGTACTGTGTGATTACATTTATTTATTCTTCAAGCTTCACAGAGTTCTCTGAGCCCGAATGTCCTGTGGCTTGCTATATATACGCCATATAATAGAGGGTGGAAATCTCTAGAAGACTCATAAATTTGATTTATGATACTGATAAGACTTTAAAAAAATAGTGTAGTTCCGAAGTACGTTATTTTTAGAACTGTATTGTTACATTACATTAGTCCTAGCAATAAGGATTAAAAATGTGTATTTCTACCACTAATTCAGAACAGGTCTATTAGAAATGTTTAGAGAAGAATCTAGAATGTTCTAAACTTTCCCTCAGTGTTGTAAAATAGTGATGTTATTAAAAGCCCTTAGAGTCTCATATGACTGTTGAGTAATTTTTAGTAAAGACTAGCTGACCCGTGCAACTTCGTCTGCACCAAATCGGTTATTACTTGTTTCAATTATATTTTTAAACGCGAAAAAATCTTAAACCCGATTGCAGCGATATCTATCGTTTTCAATTGGTAATCCGAACAATACAGGGGATCACTCAAATATAATATAGCCAGTTAGTATGTGAGAAATCTTTAAAAGTAAGCCTAAAACTCGTCTGCAGCATCATCTACCGGGTTCAATTTAAAAAAAAAAACTAACCTACATAAAACTAAATAAATGTCTCTACAACTTACTTTATCATAACTATCTTCACTTGTATTAAAACCTTTTTATACTCCATTGTATTCAAGAAAAATATATGAACACCGTATCGAAGCGCCAATCATCGCGTCGAAGCGTCAACTGCCACTGACTTTTAACTATTGTCTAAGAGTTAGAAACTGTTGCAAAAACAATTTTTTAAATATATTTTTATAAATAATCTCTGTACCACTCACAACATAATGCCTATTACCTTTTGGTAATTTATCTATGTTGATATGTTTCTATTGTACATTATTCTACGTTGTTACACTGAATATTTGCCATTAAATTCATAACGTGTATTTGTCACACTTGATATTGGCGAAATTGTATACATAGGCAGAGGTCATACCGGAAAGAATCAATCAAGCCAGCTTTATATATTACTAGCAGTTACCCGCGGCTTCGCACGCGCTTTTTGAATATATTAAATAAATTTAAAATTGTTATTAGATGTTTAGATAACATTAATACTCTTTCAAAAATATTTGTAAGTATGACACGCAAATCATCTACAGTAACAGGTAACATGTACATTATATATGTGAATACTAATAGTGTATCGAATGGGATGTGATTTATCATCAGCCACATAACTGGTACTTTAAACTACTATCTATATATCACTGCTCACTTACACTATATAAGAAAGTAATGAAAATATTAAGCTATACATTACTGAACAATATTTGTTAAATCTTTTATTATATAAATATATAAAAATATATATATTATATAAAAATATTTTTGGGGTGTAAGGGGTGTCGAATAACATCTTAAGACTTGAGATACCCAAGCCAACCTCACCTGCACGTGGTGCACCCTGCTGATCAACGAACGAGGCAATGGCGAGAGCGGGGTGGTAGGGTTTTACAGCCCGACTGGGTCGCAACCACCATGCATATTGCGAAAAAGCCCGTCATAGTGACTCGCTTCTGCGCGTCGCCTTTCGGGATCAGCCTGTGCATATCCAGTACCGGGCGACTTTCGTCATTATGGCCGGCATGACAGCGGCGACCGGCGATGGATAATCTGTCTCTCGGTGGTTGCCGATGTTTTTGGATCGTACTATGCTTAACATCAGGCTTAGTGCAATCACTTTGTCGTGCTTCTATAAAAAAAAAAAAAAAAAAAATATGTCCATATTGTTGATATAATTAAGTTATTAATATACCTTGCTATAATTTAAATCATATATAAACATATGACTTTCAATTATATTTATTCTTGGAATCCAGAACAATGTACGTCACACGCGCATGTTTACAATGAACAACATATTTTTGTTCAGTTTCACACATACGAATACACGGATAACAAGTTCATCACAACATAGTGTCAACAAAATGCTGTTCCACATCTGTCTATATATCTGTTCGCGATAAGATCAAAAACGCGTCTTCATGCCGTTTTTACCGATATATAAAATTACTCTTGGACAAGGTTTAGTTTGTCATATTATCAGGGCGGACATCTTCTGCTGAACCCGCTAGCTTAAAATAAAACAGCTAATTAGTTAGTTATTTGCCCGTAAAATTCCCGTTCTAATATTACTTGTATTCCGTTGAAGCTGTTAAGATCTTACTAGGTCAATAGCGTAGTCATTTCTAAGAAAAAAAACCGTTCAAATAGTTCCAGTCGTTTCGGAGATTACCCGGAACAAATAAACAAATAGACATATCGACGGAATTAAAAAAAAATGTTGATAGTTGTAGCACCGCAGATATATGTATTCATCAAAAAGTATTTATTTTAATATTATATACACACACTTTATACTTATAATACGTAATATATCACAAACCAAAAATTGGGAACAAAACTAACGTAGAATAAACTTTTTGAGGAGTTTTTGGCGGGATTTCAGTCTGTCATGTAAGGGATTTTATATTTTATTCATAATCTTGTGTTATTTGACTCTATATTGGGTTAAATTGGTGGCGTTTTATGTAATATGGTTTGTTTATTGTGCATAAGTATTAATTCCTTCGCCTGTCTTGATGGACGAATATTATTACTACTAACCTTTTAAAATAACAGCACAAAATAGACTTTTAAAATGTTTGCGATAGCAACGTCCTACATATAATCAATAATTGGAATTAAATATAAGGTAGAATAAACTTTTCAACAGGAACACAAAATAAACCCTAATAACATTTCCGATAGAATGTTATCATGTTACCATGGCAACGCTTATAATACTGACACTGACACGCAGCGGATGCTCTAAAAATAGCCCGATTTTGAGACATTCTTCATTAGTGCTCCGCTCCTATTGATTTTAACGTGATGATAGCCATCCTCGATAAATGAGCTACCTAACACTAAAAGAAACTTTCAAATCGCACCGGTAGTTAGAGATTAGCGCGTTCAACCAAACAAACAAACTCTTCAGCTTTATAATATTAGTATAGATATTCATCCGAACTACCTCCGAGCTACCTGGCTGCCGGTAAACGTTAGGTTTATTTGTTCATATCGTATCTATGCAGACAAAAATATTGATTTTTAAATAATTTTAGGATGTTTTTTTTTTCACTAACTTAGAAACGTTATTAAATTGAAATTATTATTGAAAGATATGTTCAGTACAAATTTTATCATTTAGACTAATTCAGTTATTTACTCAATATTTAGACCGATTTATTGCTATAAAAATAATAACTTAGCTATAGTTTAGTGCAGTACTGGCTGCACGATAAAGATAACGGCAATTGGAGTAGCGTATATTAGCGACGCATATATTTAAGATGGCGTCAGTCCTAAGTTTACGTTTACATTTACGTTCATCGTTTTGCATTGTATATGGTGAAATCTTAATATCAATAATGTTTAATAAAATGAAATTTGTTCTTTGCTATGGCAACAAAGTAATTGGTTTGAAATTAATTATTTTTATTTATAAAATATATCAGCGGGCGTATGATTGTTTATAAAAAAATGTGTCTGAATGTGATAAATTCATGTTTTTAAATGCGTTTAAAAGTTACTGAAAAAAAATGTTCCTAAACTTATTCACAAATCAAAATTAATTTAATTGAAATGTGCATTAAAAATACAACGTTAACCAGCTACCAGGTGTCCTAAATTCTGTCTATTGGTATATTGATAATTTGTGTAGGTGGTAGTGCCACGCTAAAGCTGTAACTGGTTTCAGCATGAATGGGTTGTCTCGTTCGGGCTAATACCACCCTCTCACAGAAAACTGACGTGAAATAACATTGCTTGCGTTGTGGTGTTTCCTTCGGTCAGTGTGACCTCCAGAGACTTACCTATTCCCCTTTCTTCCTTTCCCTTCCCTTACCCCTCCACCATATACAGGTTGGCAACGCACTTGCGACACCCCTGGTGTTGCTAGTGTCTATAGACGGTGGTGGTCACTTAACATCACGTGACCCACCTGTTCTTTTGCCTCCTATGATACAAAAAATATATATATTGATATATTAAAGAACCAGCTATTCTAAAATTCTTGTTCTTCCAACGTTGCCGGCTCTTGTACTAAGGTGTCGCAAAAAAGTCTAGTTACGTTAACTACAAATTTTTGTTTTTCGTTATCCTTGATAACCCCTTGCGTTTTATGGGACAAAAGGTATCCTGGATATAGCCTTGCAATATTCGTTATCATTGTGTTAAATTTCGTTAAAATTGGTTCGGTATTTTCAGGGTAATGCGGGTTTAGATTCTAGACTTTAACCCTTTATCCTGATGAACCCTTTGCGTTTTATGGGACAAAAAGTATATTTGATGTAATCTCGTAATATTAGCTATCACTATGTCAAGTTTCGTCAAGATTAGTTAAGTACTTTCAGAGTGATGCGTGTTCATAGGGACAGACAGACAAACAAAAATTGTAAAAAGATTATTTTTGGCTTCTATATCGATAACGTAGTCTACCCTGATTAAAACTTTCGAAAAATATTTAATGTACAGATTTTGACTTGTTACAGTTTTATTATAGTATAGATTATATTTGGCTAAATTGTCATATGATGTTATTAAACAATATAAAAGAACTGACGACAATGTTTTAAATGAGGAAAGGTCCTCGACTCCACTGACAGAAAATCAGACGAATGTTAATAAATTCCTTATTTCCACCTAGGGATCGTTCAAGTATTACTAAGCAGATTTTTTTAATTTCTTACCACCCCTTCCCCCTTATCAACAAAAGTAAGCAATGCTCTTCCCCCCGTTTTCTCATGCTTACGTTCTTACATTCATATAAGTATTTTTTAATCTGTTCTGGCCTCCTTATTGATTCGTGGGCAGCAGTTAAGGTTTTTATAGTATAGTTCATGTGGAAGCTAATTAAAAACAGTGACTAATAAAATTATCTGAATGTGTTAATTACTTATCTATTTTTCTCTCGAACTTAAGTAACTTTGTCATTACAATACACATAACAAATTACAATAACTTTTGATAGAGAAAATATCTTTTTTTTCGAACTGACTATGCTATTGACCTTGTAAGGTCTTTACAGCTTCACCGGGCTACTGATAGAGAGAACCGATTTTAATGAAACCAAGACTAAACATTACTCGAGGATATGCTTTATGATTTTCTTGCTAAGGTTTTATCTTTAACGCAGTACTTTAGCAGTGATTTGTGTTCATACAAACAGACAGGCAGAAATTTCTAAAATGTATTTTATTACTTATTCGTAGACACTTGCATCTATTTTTTTTTTTTACTAAAATCTATAATTTACAGGCACCTTAGATTTACATTCTCATTATGTGTGTAAATAGGGGAATTAACTTATAGTGGTTCCCTACAACGGTGATTGTAGCCTAGTGCATAAGACAGCGTGCTTCACATATCAAACTAAACATCCAGATCTCTACTTACCTTATGTCATCAAAAGTAGGCAAATTAAAGACCTTCGGATCTCCTTTAGTGCTTACGTAAGTAGTATTTAAATCAACCCTTACTAAGATATAATATTTGAAGTATATATAGTTAGTTATTTTTTCGATAAAAAATATATGTAAGAGTTGTTGTGATATGTATGCTTGGTACACATATAAGATTCAACAACTCATACAAATATGAATAGTTAGCTTAGCCTAGGTTGGCTCAGATAGGTCGTGAATTGCATGTAACAGGCAACTGCCAAGCCGAGGTGTGCCGTGCAACCTTAAGCTAGTTGCCCAAATAAAATCGGCTGAGTGCTTTAAGCGCTCGCCTTAGTAGTCCGGTGAAGCTGTAAAGGCCTTGCAAGGCCAATAGTGTAGTCAGTTCGAAAAAAAAGAATTTTAGGTTTTTTTAACCCTTTATAGGTAACGAGAAGGCATTCGCAGCGGGTGCTGATATAAAGGAGATGCAGAATAACACTTACAGTGTTAATACGAAACAAGGATTCTTACGCGAATGGGAAGATATTTCCAATTGCGGGAAACCGATCATCGCTGCCGTCAATGGATTTGCTGTAAGCTCTTTAAATTATTACTCGTCGCACTCTAAATGTATGTAAATGTCACCTGTGTTTACCTTAATTATATTCTGTCTGTAGTAACGTTCAATCAAGGTCAACCGTTCTAACATATGGTTTAAGTAGCACGCCTTTGTTCGAGTTAAAATTTAATAAGAATCAAATATATTTAATATCGATCAGCAATAATGTAGATACTTGTTAATTATTTTTTTAATCGGATTAGTGCTTCTATAAGTATTCTAAGAAATATGCACTAAATATTTCCGAAACTGGCCACTTACATTAAGAGTATTGAAAAACCTTGCGTATATCAGTGCGTATTCTCGAAGGAAGTGAAATTTCTTTGACTTATATGTATTAAATTATATATACCTATATGAGAATGCTGATAGACTATACACATGGTTAATTATTTATGCTAAGGGACTTTGTAGTAGTAACTAGACCCAAACTACACTTATACATATATGTATATATATACCTACCACACAAATATACGTTTAACGCGTAATTAAAAATCTTCCCATCCATGCTGTAAGAAGTTTCAATACAAAAACGAATTATGACAATTGAGAATGGAATACTTTTGGCTTTAAATCCAATTCACAATTGAAAATGGAACAATTTTGTCTTTAAATTGTCAATTAAAAATGGTACACTTTTGGTGTTAAACGTAATTTATTTTATCTATTATTTGTCATTTGTTACAATGTCCAGAGAAATCTCTCTGGACTTTGGACAGCCAATCGGCTGTTAAAAGTTGTTATCAGATTTCCAATTTAAATGTATTAGCCAAGTGTGCATTACAAAATGCCCTACTACTATACTCTGGTATTTGTATATTCTGGCTCAACAACAGAAAACAAATTACACAAAATGTACATTGATAATAATAGCTTACAGAACTTAATTTCACATCTTATTAATGTTGGTCACAATCAAAAATAACATAATTATGATACTTACTAAATACATGACAATTGAGTAGTGTCACTATTGAAATCTTTGCTTGTATGTCTATAAAAATAAACAATCTCTTTGCAATTGTATGATGTGCACATTGGAGCAATGTGGAACTTGGAAGATATATTGATTTCAGCTGACTCTTGTGATTATTGATAGTTAGCTTAACAACTCTGCTGTATCCCATTTGGAATTGATTATTCTCTGTAAAATGGAATTTAGAGTTATAACTCAAAGCTCATATCATGATAACGCATTTATCTAACAAATTTGTTGTTGGCCAAACAGTTGGGTGGTGGCTGCGAGTTGGCTATGCTTTGCGACATCATCTACGCTGGTGAGAAGGCCAAGTTCGGACAGCCCGAGATAAACATTGGCACGATCCCCGGCGCAGGCGGTACCCAACGTCTGCCCAGATATGTGGGCAAGTCCAAGGCCATGGAAATAGTGTTGACTGGCAACTTCATTGATGCACATGAAGCCGAAAAGATGGGTGAGCTCCTTTTTTTCTGCAGTAATTTTTGAAGTTATATTTCTATTTAATTTTATATTAATATTTACATATTTTTACGGAGCGCGCGCACACCGTCACGAGAAACCGACACTCTGAAGTTAGCTATAGTCAACAATTTGTTTCTTTGTATTAAAACTTTCAGTGTATTAAATACCTTCTTTATATTGTTAGTGTCGTTTTTCTACAAATGTAGAATTACGCGAAAGATAAAATTTTTGAAGAGATTTTTATCTTGTTAAGCTAAGGAAGTATAACTTCTAACGCGTGTAAATAAGTACACACACTTTTTTTTCTTTACTGCTTGCCTATAACACATTCCATGCCGCATGTACCACTGGTGGTACACAATTTGATAGCTATTCAAAAGTTAAGAATTATGTCATGTTATGTCTGATGTTGTAACTTAGTATTGTATGATAATACAAAATGTAGTCCGGTGAAACTGTGAAGACCTGTCAGACCAATAGCATAGACAGTTCGAAAAAAACATGATACGACATGAATTTTTTGTCATAATATCAAAGGTACTGAAGGGCATATCAGGCAAAAATGGCTTCGCAAGGAATGTGTAAAATTGAATTAGATTAATTAACAAAATCATGATTTTGAGTTTGAAGTAAGAGCGAATATAAAGCAGTGGTCGAAATTTGATCAAAATAAAGAGAACACAATTTTTCATCACATTTTAATGCATACATATTAGTTTTACCTTTATTTATATCCTCCCACTTCATGATTCTTATATCTACAATATTCTATTGTATATAACATGATAGAAGCCTGGAAACTACTGGATAGATTTAAATTAATCTTTTTTTTTTGTGTTTTACTTAAGAAATGAATTAGGGATTATCACTATAGTTTCATTTAATATAGGGTTATTAGCGTTCTATAAGTATAGTACTTCAGGGATGTGCGTTTACTTGCCGTGAAGAAGTGAGGCAAACGATGTTGTGCTTATGTTTTTTTGCACTGTGGATATATATTGTAAATTAATACACAATGCAGATGAACTCTCGGGTAATAACTAGACTGCGATATTTGTATGATACTTAATACTTTTTTTTTTTTTCGAAATGACTACGCTATTGACCCAGCAAGGTCTTAACAGCTTCACCAGACTACTAAGGCGAGCGCTTAAGGCACTCAGCCGATTTTATTTTGGCAACCAGTTCAAAGGGTGCACGGCACACCTCGGCTTGGCTGTTGCCTGTTGCATGCAAAATCGCGACCTATCTTAGCTAACTATTCATATATGTATGAGTTGTTGAAACGTATATGTGTACCAAGCATACACGCCTCAACAACTCCTCCATATATTTATTATCGGAAAATTGAGAGTTTTTCAGTTCGATAAGGGAAAAAAAAAGTCCTTCCACTTTCATGTGTAAGCTTGCACTATTTAGTAGCAGTTTGTACTATTTAGAAATGAACCTAATTCTTTTTTTAATAATATTATTTATGATAATACTGTTAAACCCTCAACTGATTTTTTACCCATACAATATATATGTTTTTATATATCTAGCCATTTTTTTTAAATTATAATCGTTACATTACGTAATTTATTATTGTTCGAGTTTTTCAAAGTTTGTAATAAATAGGGCATTTTTTTAACTACTGTCTACTTTCGACTAGTGCAGTGCATTTGTTTGTGTGGAGCTTAAATCCTTATGGTTTTTGACAGTCCAGGAGTTAACAACATGTGAGGGAAACACTTTCGACCCCATATTATGGTCGAAGTGTAGCCACTGGATAGGATATATTTAATTCTTTGCATTTTTTTTATTAGGCCTTGTCAGCAAAGTTTTCCCTGTTGACAAATTACTTGAGGAGACAATTAAGTTGGCGGAACGGATCGGAACGCACTCCCCACTCATTGTTAAGCTGGCAAAACAGGCCGTCAATCAAGCATATGAGACAACCTTGAGATCCGGCTTGCAGTTTGAGAAATCTATTTTCTATGGAACATTTGCAACGGTGAGAGCTTTATTAAAATAAAATTGATGTCTTGCTCTGAAGTTATTATGCAATAATATGATTACATGTTTATTGTTTTTTTTTTTTCATAGGAGGATCGCAAAGAAGGTATGACTGCTTTCATCGAAAAGAGGCCACCGACTTTCAAGAATGAATAATTATTACAGAATTTTAAAGTCTAAATATAATGAAATTTGTGAATTTAAATGAAGTATTTGTATATGTTATAAGTAAATGGTGCAATTTTTAAAAATCTTTGAAATATATATAAACATTTTTTTACAATTTTACAAACTGTTATTCAAATAATGAAATAAATTCAATGGTATTCAATTGTTTTTTTTTCATACAATCGTTTAATATAATTCATACAATAGTTTTTTGAAGTGAAAACAGAAGCGTTAGGCACTTTTTTTGGGGAGAATAAAAAGCACAAAACTGACGTATTCGTCATCGCACGCTTCCCATGAGCTATGTGTATACCGTGTAGTTACTTCCGTGCATTTTTAATATACATAATATATATACAAAGAGTATATCTCTCGACATATACAGTAGAAGTTAAAACCAAGGGAAACACAAAATATTTTAAATTTTTAAGTTATAGAGGATTTATGTTAGAGAGTGATTGATGAGTTAATATACAGTTCCTATTATACCCGAATGCGCCAGAAGAAGTTATAAAATAAATACATGTAACACATCTTACATAAAAAAAAAACTTTACTTACTACTTATTTAGTCTACTGCCATACTCGACCTGCGGCCCGCTGGGTCTTTGTAATTTGCCCACCCGATTATACTTTATTTTCAATTATTTTAAATCTCGTGCCCATCATAAAAATTATGAGCACGCTGAGTAAATTAAATAGATCCCAGTTACATTTTTTAAATTTAATACCTAATAATTTATAGCTTGCGGCCCGCGACACCATAAGCGAAATGTGTTTGTGGTCATTTTAAAAAAGTTTGGGTACCACTGGTAGTCTAAGATCCCGCTGCGGGATTGGTGTGCTCATCGACTTTTTGTTTAAAACCGATTTTTTATGTTTATTTATAATTAAGAGAATATATATTTACTAGGGTGCCTATCAAAATTTGGCCGCCATTATTTTTAATTAATTTCTGATAAAAAATTTCCTTTATTTATTTTTTAAATAAAATAACGTCTACATCACGGTAATTAATATGAAGATTCTAAAAAATCACGGTCGCCGTTGCGCACCTGGCCGCACCTCTTTGCAGCCAGGTGTAAACAGGTATGATTTCGATAAATTTATACGTTTATAACCTATTTTCATTAATTATATGCCAAATTGAAGCTAATTTTTTTTCTATTAATTATCATATAAAGTTGCTTAATTAAATCTGGCCGCAAATAAGGGTTACTAGCTGTTAAAGATAATAAATATTTAAGGTAGAGTGAAAGAGAGTTAGCGCGTAACATCATTTGTCAGACGAGGACAGCGATTGCCGGCTGTGCGACGCTTTTAAGCCATTGCGCATGCGTCGAATGTTAGTGTTCTCAACTGAACAGATGCAGTATTTTTATTCTAACATAAAATCCTGCTGACATCTTGAATGAAAACAAAATTGATGCAGTCCAAGAGTTTACGTGCCTTATGTATGGAATACCAAAGTGTCAAAGTGTAAATACCGCAAGATTTTTATTATTTAACAAAATGTACCCTTCGAAACAAAATAATGAAAAATTTATGAAGAGAATTAAAGGTTTGGACTCGATGCACATTCCACCGTGCTGGAAATCTTTGAAACAAAAAATGTTGCGGACAATCTTTGTTTAATTCGATGTGGTTAAATGCCACTGAACCAGACTGCATCAAATTCAGCCCAGAAAATAATGGCTGGCTGGTACTAGATGGTTTTTTAAAACCAACATGGTTCCTGGGCGACTCAACTCCAACGCAAGTAAATAGTGTATTATGTGAATCCACGAACAAAGCTTCCGATAACGACGATTCTGATATTTGTAGCGATGAAAGTGATAGTTCCGATGATAGTACAACTGAAAGCTCCGATGATTCAGATTTTTAAATAAGAGTTACGGAAATATAAGAATTATAAGATTAATTTTTTAATTGACTTAAATGTTTAATTAATATGTAACAGACAATTAAATACTTGAATAAAATTTAATAAAATTTTTAAATAATACTTTCACAATAAAACTTTCTTTTACTTGAGTCGCCTTGGTTTAATTTTTTTATTTTTTAGATTAATATTAAATATCGACGTTCTAATTAGCAAATTATCTAACTCCATTTTAGAGAATCTTTTATTTATACGAAAAAAACAATTACTTCAAAATTTATTATCATTTTAAAAAACCATTTAATATCATTAATATCTAATAGAGATATAATATTTAAGTTTGAATCATTCAAATAATTTGTAATTGGATTATTGCTTCATCAAAATGTTAAAAAAATCACCCTCTAAAAAATAAGGAGTTAGACAAATTGCTAACTAGACCGTCGATATATCAAATCAATATTAATTTTTTGTTGCAGTTTTTAAATTCGTCATTTTGAAAAAAATTACATATTTTTTGGAATATTTATTATAAGTCGTCTCTATTACTCCCCGGTGGTTGAGAACACTAACGTTCGACGCATGCGCAATGGCTTAAAAGCGTCGCACAGCCGGCAATCGCTGTCCTCGTCTGACAAATGATGTTACGCGCTAACTCTCTTTCACTCTACCTTAAATATTTATTATCTTTACAGCCAGTAACCCTTATTTGCGGCCAGATTTAATTAAGCAACTTTATATGATAATTAATAGAAAAAAAATAGCTTCAATTTGGCATATAATTAATGAAAATAGGTTATAAACGTATAAATTTATCGAAATCATACCTGTTTACACCTGGCTGCAAAGAGGTGCGGCCAGGTGCGCAACGGCAACCGTGATTTTTTAGAATCTTCATATTAATTACCGTGATGTAGACGTTATTTTATTTAAAAAATAAATAAACGAAATTTTTATCAGAAATCAATTAAAAATAATGGCGGCCAAATTTTGATAGGCACCCTAGTAAATATATATTCTCTTAATTATAAATAAACATAAAAATTTGGTTTTAAACAAAAAGTCGATGAGCACACCAATCCCGCAGCGGGATCTCGTACTATGGTCTACTGGTTTTCTAAATCGATTTGACTTTCTATGGAAAATAGAGAGGAGAACACATTATTTTTTAGATTGCTACATTGTTCTATAAAGGATTGTAAAGTCACTATAGCTTTTCTTGCTTCGTAGATCGACACGGTCGTAGATGGAGTATGTAGCTCATCGTTAAAATCATCTCCTTTATCACTTTCAATACCATTACTAACTGATTCAAATATTTCTTCTTCCTTTAACGTCCCCACTGTGATGACTTCATCATCGCGAGTATCGAAGTCTTCAAAAGTAATGTTTGGTCCCGACATGTGCTTATTCCATTCTTCAAGTTTTTTATTGTCTTCCTCTTCGAAGACCTCTTGAGATTTTGAAGGGAAACCGCACGAACAAAGAAAAACATAATCGGAATCGTCATCGTTCACTAAATTATGCAACTCAGGGTTCAATTCTTGGCAGAATGATCTGCTTACACTCACACTTTCACCGCTCGTTTTCTTGAAGGCCAAATCATGCCGTTTCTTGAAGTTTTCTAACCAGCCATTGCTAGCTCTAAAATTATAGATTTTCAGCGAATTAGCGAGCTCTTGAGCTTTTTCTTTCACTATGGGTCCGTTAACACTGATGTTTTGGTTTCGACATTGTTTGAACCACGTAAACAAATATCTCTCCAAAATAGGGAATTCTGCAATTTTTCGTCTTTTACATAAAAGACTTTCTCCCGATTCTCGTTTCTTCAAGATGTCAGCTTCTTTTTTAATTATGAGCGATAATGTACTTTTGTGTATTCCAAACTGAAACGCAACATCTTTTCTTTTCAATCCACTTTTCACTGCTTCTATCACTTTCAATTTATCGGCGAATGTCAGTGTTGTTAGTTTTCGTTTTGAACTCATTTCACTTCTGAAACTTTTATCACACAGCACAGTTTCCTGGACAGTGATCAACAACTAATGATCCAAGGAAGCCGCCGCAAATACAGCTTTTAGGGATTTCAAAGAAACAATAGGTGATTGTAACTTATTGTTTGTGTTAACAATACAACTTGTAAACACATGCAAGTAATAAATTTCGAGAAACTCTTTGTTTTGTACATTGATTGGAAATGAGTCATTGTCAGACAGTTTATGATGCAAAGTTCGTCGAAACATTTATTTAAGTAACGAAGGCTGAACGAATTATAAGTTTAAGTTATAGAGGCTACCTATTTTAAGTAATAGAGGTTTAGGGCTTCGAGGGGAAGGGATTTTTTTTTGAAATTATAGAGATTTTTACTTTATCGAGGTTCTACTGTATATCCACATATGTAGCGAACGGCGCGGTATGCGTCATATACATATGTACCTATATATGTATAAAATGTATACTAATACGGGTAGTACGCTGGCAGTTGTCACTTTCTAGTTCGTTGTGAAGACTTCTTTAGGAGTATTGAGCGGTAGTTTTTGGCAAGAGATAAATTTATAACTTTGCGTCATGACGTTATAGTAAACGTGACCGACCTTATTTGGCTTGCGTCAGACTAGCGACGCATAGTATAGCAGTCTGTGTACATCTAATATTTTGTATTGAAATTTTGCAGCTCATTATATGTTTGAATACTTAATAAACTGTACAAATAGATTGCTGCTAGTGCCACTAAACGTGAAAACCAGACTAATGTTAATAATTTCAATACATATACAAATTATGAAATTCAAACTATTATAATTAATATAAAAACTCAAAACAGACCACCGTTATTCCATTGTCCTTTTTTTAGGATAGTCTATGTTTGCGTTACCAAATTAGTTATGAAGTAAAATAACATTTAAATTAGCCGTAATATTGAAAAATTAGTATCCAGTAGTTTTTATTATTCAAATTAATTTTACGTAGAAGGTGTATTCTATAATATTTATATTCAATGCTTTGTAATCGCGTGCGCATAAAAAATAACAATATACGTAGTATCCTCTTAGTAGTTTGTGATAGCAATTTTTCACGATAAGATGTTGCCAGCTTTCTGTATATACCTCATGGACATAATAAGTCTATGGTATACCTATTCCATTTTACATGACACCATGGACTTAATATAATTAAGTCCATGCATGACACCAAGCAGAATTATTTAATTGGTAGTGTTCAAATATGTACATGTCATACATTTTTTAAACTTTATTTTTGGCAATCAATCTTTCTGATTATTACTGCCATTGTCGCGTAATTAATAATATTACAAGCGTCGTGCGATCATTTCAATATTAAGCGTCGTGTAAATCAATATTCTAACAAGATGGTGGATCCCTTGTTAGAACCTTCCAGTAAGTTATTGTGGCGTCTCAGAATGTTATGCTCCGTGGTATTATTTTCTATTCACTTCACTTATGTATAATAAACCAATTATATTACGTAAAACACCACCAAATGTACAAAATATAGAGTCAAATAACACAAGATTATGAATAATATATAAAGACCACTACATGACATTCCAAGATCCCGCCAAAATTCACCTTATTGCTAGTTGTTAGTAGTGGTAAGTATACTAATTATATATATACATACGTTTACAAGTCTAGAATCAGAATCAGATGTTTTATTCTCTCCTACACACCCATGAAAATAGTAACGGTGACGCTGCCACGTATAACTAAATTTTCGTTTGGTAGTTTTGGTACAATCTAATAAAATTGCTCTGGCAGCACTGATTATGATTATGGTAATATGAAAGTTGTTGTGTGATTGATTTTTATGCACTACTTTATTTTATAGTACGCGAAATATTTGAAACAGTTGTGGTTATTGCAGTTTATAAAACTAATTATATAAATATTGTGTATATTAAATCAGTGCTGATGTTCTGGGACCATGTATATCGTAATCGTCACATCATGCAAGAATTCGAGGATACAGAAGTCCACAAAACAAGTGTTTCTGTGTTTGTGGCGTTATTTTATCTAGAGATGCTGTATATATTAATCATGACTATCTCGATACTGAACAGGTTGAATCAGAACTTATCATCTTAATTTCGTAAATCTGTAAGTACGGATTATATATTTGGGATTTTTTAAATATAGAGATTTTATAAATAGAAATCCCCCATACTGATTTTTAAAATGTATTTTATAAGAGTAGATCCCATACATGTTACTGTTATTTATTATATCTATAGTTATCAAATATAGTAATAGTGTATGAGAAGAATTAAATACATGTACATTTTTATTTTATTTTGAGCTATTGATGAGTTGGATATGTCTTAAACAACTTGTTTTTTATTAAAATATTTCCGCACTTGGGTACTTCTGATACTGATAGTTTTACATGTTTTATAAGTTTGAAGATAATTTATAGCATTTTGCAGTATTTTTTTTTATGACTCCAAAATACATTTTTAGGGGTGTAGCAACACAATTGTCATTCTAGAAGACAAACGAACTGGTGGGTCACGTGATGTTAAGTGATCACCACCGTCCATAGACACTAGCGACATCAGGGACGTCACAAGTGCGTTGCCAGCCTGTATATGGGAGAAGGGGAGGGGAAGGAAAGGGAAAGAAGGAAAGAGGAAGGGACGTGGGCCTCCTGCTCTCTCACTGACCGAACGAAACACAACAATGCAAGCACTATTATTTCACGTCGATTATCTGTGAGAGGGGTGGTACTACCCCGGAGGAGCTGACCCATTCATGCTGAAACCAAAAATAGCTTCAGTGGGGCTCTACCACCTACAAATCTATGTATCCTATCTAATGTGACTTTGAAAAAGTTGTAACCATTTGATGCTATCACAACTTTTGGAGGCATATTTGGAAAGACATTATATATTTAGTATGTAAAAACATAAATTCATTAACATAAATATGTTTAGATATTACTTTTTTGTAGGTGCACGCATGTATGTATGTAGGTGTTAGCATATGTGTGTCTATGTAGCATGTATGCATGTAGTAAATGTATAGCATTTGTAATATTAATTTGATATTAAGCCATGTGTTTCTAATTTACTAAATTCTACATAGAATGTTATTTGTAGTAGACATAGAATTTTACCATTTTGATATATAATATGTTACAATATAAGGTACTCCTTTTTAAGGATGTTCTAGCTACAGGGTTTTGTGACATTTGCTCTACACTCTAAGCTAGCATGTATGTATGTAACATGTATGCATGTAGGTGCTAGCATGTATGCATGTAGACACTAGCATGTGTGTATCTATGTAGCATGTATGCATGTAGTAAATGTATAGCATTTGTGATATTAATTTGATATTAAGCCATGTGTTTTTAATTTACTAAATTCTACATAGAATGTTATTGGTAGTAGACATAGAATTTTACCATTTCAATACATATTGTTACAATATAAGGTACTCCTTTTTAAAAATGTTCCAGCTACAGGGTTTTGTGACATTTTCTCTACACTCTAAAAATTTGTATAATGTAAAACAAATTCTGTTGAAAAGCTACTTGAGAAATTTGATATTAGTATTAAATGTGTAAATATTTTTTATTTCAGTTATAGGGTTACAATAATGATTGAAAATATGAAGTTATCGGAAAGACTTTACCTCTCTAAAAAACAAGGACAAGAAATTTATATTGATATATGTAATCTCCCACAACATCAGATAGATGGAATCAGGTTTCTTTACAAACAGTTCAAAAAGGTTTTATTTTAATATTCTTTTATAAATCATTTGTTTCTGTAATCTACACAAGTTTTCAATAGATTGCTTACATTGAAAACATGTCAACAATTGGATCCAGATTTAAAACATAAACAATTGGACAACTATACATGTAATTGGAATTAAAGGGTCTGTTGTTTATCCAGGCTAGTCTTTGAGATTTAGAGGCTAAACCAATTTTTATAACACTTTTACTGGCTTATAAAGAATTTTTCATTGCATAACATCGAATACACATTTTTACCTTTTCCCATTACCTTTTCCCATTGTAGCTAAAATTGAAGAGGTGATTTCAAATTGATAAATAAAACATAAAATTTCCAATAATAAAAATCATTTTCGCAAGAAGAACTTAATGGGCACAAACTTAATAAAATATCTGAAAATATCAGATCATTTTAAAACTAGTACTAATCACAAATCAGCGAACACATGTTTTATATTCAATAGAGGCAGTAAATTATTACAGTATTAGTATAAATACTGTAATAATACAGTAAAAGCAGATAATTAATTGCTACTCATTATCTAAGTTACTATAACGTTTCATGTCATAGAGAGATATATGAGGTTTTTTAGGCCTTGCAATTTTATTACAGGCCACACTCAGTGGTATTATAACCCTATGATTGTGCGGATTGTGGTGCTATCACCACATATATATTTTTTTATTTGATCATAATTGACACTTAAATATGCTACGCTTAGTTTAAAGTCCTAAGTGATATTGGGTCGTATATTTATTTACGCCTAATCTCTGATTACAGAAAAATCAAGGTGTCATACTTAATGATCCACCTGGTTGTGGGGAATTTGTCCAGGTTGTACTATTTCTACAAGCCATCCGTACTTTGCTTAGCCATTCAACACTAATTTTATGTAAGGAGAAAGAAGCCCCAAATTGGGTACAACATTTTCAGAAATGGACATCATTTGAAGAACATGGTTTGTTTCTTAATTACTACTATACATTATTGTAACCAGAATTTTCAGTTAATATATATAAAGTGATCTGGATCATTCAGTTTCGGATGTTTTATAATATTCTGCAATAATATTTTAGGTGTAATAATAATTTAAAATTTTAGGTGGTAGAGCCACACTGCAGCTATTATTGGTTTCAGCATGAATGGGTTGGCTCGCCCGGGGTAGTACCACCCTCTCACAGAAAACCGACGTGAAGTAACAGTGCTTGCATTGTTACGGTTTTCAATCAGTGAGAACTCCGGAGACCCATCTCCCCTCCCGTTTCCTCTCCCTGTCTCTCCATTCCCCCAAACACAGGCTGGCAATGCACTTGCTACTCCTCTAGGGTTGATAGTGTCTATGGACGGCGGTTATCGCTTAACAACAGGTGACCCGCACGTTCGTTTGCCTCCTATATGATATAAAAAAAGAAATGTTGCTCTCAGTAGTTTAAAATAACCACATCTTAACTAGTGAAATCATTGTGAAAAGTTGCAAACACGTCATCAGAGATATAGAAAAGGGCATAGGGATTTATCATTTAGACAAAATTTGCATGCATGCATGCAAGCATCAAATTTACATAAATCTGCGAAACTGTGAGCAAAAGATAATCATTTATAAAGATACAAATATAGCAGACAGTCACAGGCTGTTGCTAGTACTACATAGTTTCTTAATATACTTAAGCATGTGTGACCTCAAAATGTTTTTTTTCTCTTCATTATATTCAGCATATACAGTGTTTTAGTCAGTACACGTGTTTAAACTATCGCCATGTTATTACAAAAAAATTAAATACGTATTGAATACTACCTTTAAAAAAGTTTGGGTACTTTCGCATTAAATGCACCGCGCTTGCCCACCCCCTGCCGAAGCAAATTCGCGTTATCCTTTTTCGCAAGTCTAACCTAACTTAACTAAAGCGAGTTGTCGAAGTTCGGTGAGCGCGGTGCATTTAATACGAAAGTATCCAAAATTTATTTAAAGGTATTTAATTAATACGTATTTAACTTTTTTGTGATAACACCGTTGACATTGAACTATTGTCTAATTATTGACATAATGACATGAGGGAAAAAGGTCAGACAAAACTTATGACATTTCACCTCCCCTTAAATACCTCACATAATTAATGTATGACCCCTTATGTACTAACATGTGTACACGCATTTTTTTTTATTTATACATATCCATAGCAACAAATGGCTGAACGGATAAAACTGCTTTAAATACTATTTTGTTTCATTTTATTTTACAGCAATATTAATTGAGTCCCTCAATCCTAATAGGAATAAAATGTTAATATGCGTAAATCCCATGAAGAATATTGCGCAATTTGCAAAACGAACGTGGAGCGTTGTTATTGTTGATGACTGCGGCGAAAACACAAAAGAAATATTGAAATCAAAGTTTAAAGCCAATTTCAAAATATGGATCACATCACAAGATATGAAGGTATGAATTACTCATATTAAATTCAAATGTTAGTTTTGTTAAAGGACATTTATTTGTACTCGCAAGGACGAAAAAAACCATCTTAGTACGATTACATTATGGTCATACTTACACATTATAATGATCTATGGTTGTAGTTCTCTTGTAAGTTTCTTCCATATGTTTCTATTTAGAAAAAAGCCTTTTACGTTTTAGTCATAAGGACTGACGGTAGAAGTGAAAAGTTAAAATAAAAAAAAATCTTAAATCAATTAGTCTGAATTATAAAATTACATAACTTATAGATTGAAATTTCTAACATTAATCTGGTTTTCACATTTATTGGCACTCCTAGAAAGAATCATATACATTTTTTTGCAGTTTCTTAGTTCATTAAACATATAGTAGGTGGCACAAAACTAAAACAAAATATTAAATTAACATGTAAACAGGCCACTATACTATAAGACTGGCAAGCATAATACGTCATGTGCATGTCGTGGTCATCGGTGACGCGAACCCATAAGTTTTACCCTACCAAAAATCAATCAACATCACTCATGAAGTTTTATTGTATCTCTTATTTCAGGAATATGTGAAAATGTTTTCACAGATTCTCAATTGGCTGAAACCTGATGAGAACTTTAATATGAATGATTTTATACCAAACGGAAATGACGTGCAAGATGTCGTTACTAAAGATATATTACTGGATGCTTTTATGCAGGATGTTGTTTTTAGAAGAAATAATTTAGTGACACCAGTTAAGGCAGAAGTAAGTTTATTAGATATACCTGGTTAGCTTTTAACAAGCAATGTTTTTGTATATTATTAGTCATTAAAGAGCCATTTAAATCTTACCTAAGTGGGGCGAGGGTCTTTGATTTGTTTATTTTTGATGACATGAAGGACCTAAAAGTATAGGTCTGATATGTAATACACACAGTCTTATTCACTGGGCAATCATCGTCGTAGTTGCAAATCATTTAATTCCACTATCAACTGTAAATTCCTCATTTCTAGACATGTTAACCTGGCCCATGAATTAATAAGGAAATCAGAACAGTTTAAAAATACTTGTTTATGTAAGCATGGGAGGGGCTAGTAATGGCTTAAGAGCATTGCTCACTTTTGCTGACCAGGAAGATAGGACCCTTCAGGTTAGAAAATAATGCAACTTACATAATTCTTGAACGGCCCAAACAACAAGAAATTCCGATGGTCAGTAGAGATACTGAGGGAAATTAAAATGAGGTTAAGTTAGTATAAAGATATGTTACATTAGCCTCTGCCCGTGACCTCATCTGCGTGGAATAGTTACTTTGGGCTAATGTTAACACACAGCGGAAACTGTCAAGAGAAAAAAACCCCGATTTTGAAACAATCTTCACTAGTGCTCTGCTCCTATTGGTCTTAGCTTGATAATATATAGCCTATAATTTTCCTTGATAAATGAGTTATATAACACTGAAAGAATTTGTCAAATCGGACCAGTAGTTCCTGAGATTAGCCTCTACAACGTCAAAAACTTTACCTCTTTATAATATTAGTATAGATAATGAAATATTTTGCATATTTTAGAAAACTTCGCATACACAACCTAAATTGTCGAGAAAAAACAAAGACATCACAGGGAAAAAAGTTAAACGCTCTAAGAAGACGACAGTACCGGATGAGATCAATACAGATGACCCACATGATAGTAATCCTAAAACTCCTGAAGTTGTTTTAAAACCTTTAATGGTATCGGAGAAAACAGAAGCAGATGAAATGGATGTTGAAACGTTTATTATTCAAGAGAAACCAATCATTCTGGAAACACTCGAAGAAGTAAATTATATGAACAATTGTGAAAATAATGAGTGTGATGAAACAACTAGAAGTGATAATTCAATCAATAATGATATATCTAATACAAAATCAGAGTTTGATACCTCTGATAATTCTTCGATTTGTACCAAAGATGATGATTTAAACAAATCGGATACTAATGTATTAAAAGTCATTGATAATGAAGAAATCGAAATTACAATTGATGATGAGATTAAATCTCAAGCAGATGATGAAATAAACTTTACAAATATAAAGAGTGATGAGGCTTCAAAAGGAAAGAATAGTACTGTTTTAATGGAGATGGAAAGTCCTAGTAAAAGTCACAAAACACTTGATGCGATTGTACAAGAAATGGAGGAAAAGTCGTTGAAAAAATTCAAGGGATCTTTCTTAGATAGTATATTTTAAATGTGAGACTTACTAGTGTTAAGGCGACAGAATAAACTTATAAAAAGATTAATAATTTATGTTTATATAATGTTAGGATATTGTGTCCGATGAAATGAATGATAGTGTTGTACTAAGTCCAAACGTTCGGATTTCCGGTGATCGAATAGCCGACTATTATAAACGTGTCGTTAGGAAACGTTTTTGGTAACTTTAGTAGTTTTGCGATAGAATTTTTTTTTTATATTGCTTGTTTGCAAACAATAGTAAAGACGAGTATTCAGTTATAGAGATATAATCTTTCTATATATAAAAGTGGGCAGAATTGTAGATTTTAGCTATATTCTGTCATATTGATGGCATCTTGGGTTATTATAGCTAAGTTATTGAACACAAGTGAGAAGTGGCTTCGTAATAATAATACTGAACACGAAGTCTGGGAACACAACTTTCTAGAAAATTCTAACAATGGAATTTAGAACATTGAAGTAATCATATTTTTAAACGTAAATAGGAATTGAAAGTATTTTAAAGAAACGCCAACGCGTGTGAGACAGTTCAGGCGTTGCATGTCCATAGGTTGTGTTTACCCGTTGCGATGCATTTAGCACCGCCTTGATTAAAAAAAAAAAAAATACCAAAATTACTCGTTTCTTACTTCAAAAAATGTTTCGCCAGCCAGCCAAAATGTACGGCATCACAGCCCGTTCGAGTCTGATATACCGATCCGGTTTTTCGTATTCTCATGGGAATCCTAGTAGATACAACACTGAAAATTACCACATAAGTTTATATAAATGTTATGAGTTTTGTTTTAAAGTTATTTTTTATTATTTTTTTGTAACTGTTTTAGATCTGTTGTAAATATTACGTTGAAATTAACTTTGTTTCCTTTACATACGGTGTTCCTCAATTTCATGACAAAACAATATATATTTTGAAATATTATCAGAGGAAATTATAGCAAAGCTATACATAAAATAGACAAGAGATAATAATAGAAAAAAATAGGAAAACTATTGTTATTAGTAATGAGACATAATTTACTATAAATAGTAATTAAATATAATTGTTTATATATAATTTTAGATGGAATAATCATATAAATGGATTGTAAAAGATTTATTCATATTAATTAATATGCATTTAGTCAATGTATTGTAAGGTTTGATTGTAACATATTTTAGAGGCCAATTTTATGTGTAAAAAATCCGATCTTAACGAATTATTTGGGTTTTACTTTAATTAAATTTATATTAATTAGGGTAATAAAATTATGAAATTATCTTTAAAATATACAAAAGCCGTTGAAAACTACTTTTTTTTTCGAATCGACTACGCTATTGTCCTTGCAAGGCTTTTACACCTTCACCGGACTACAAAACTACACATATTTTTCTATCTCAGTCTTTACTTATTATTCATTATATATGCATTTGAAAGATAGCATATTTTGAATATATATGAAAATAGCATGTAGATGATATTTATATATAGTTTCAGTAACATTAAATCGTGGGTACCTAGGATTATTTCAATAAAAAAACACGTTAAACATTAAAACATTTTAATAATATAATTTATATATCTGGAAATTTTAATATCATATACATTTGTATTATATATAAAAAATTATCGAATAAAAACTAGCAGTGCCGGCCTGCAGTCCCATACATTTCATAAAGCCTATTTATAAAGAATGTTTTTAATACATATTTAAGTAGTCCTATTGACAAAAAGTAGATAAATAGGGGAAATAAACTCAATTTAATTATCATCAAAAAAAAAAAGAATAATCAGAGTATACCGTTTTGCCCCAGTAAACTTCTAAAGTTATCCCTTAATTTAAGACAAGATGGGGAAAAAATATTTGAACCAAATAGAAGTTTTTGTTGGTATAATATTAACATACATAGTTTTAATATAAGATGGGCTTCTTTTTTGTAAACAGTTTACTTTACATGCTTATCTCTACAATAATAAAACTGTAGAACTGTCCTGCCTGTACCGACTTAAAAAAAACTGTAAAACCGGCTTACGAGTGATTTCGGGTATGTAATAGAATACAATAAATATATTCTTTAATACTTTGTGTTTGCCTGTTAGAACAAGCTATCTACAAAATTATAAGAGATTATTTCTTCAAATTCAAAATCTTCTATAAAAGTATACATTTTAATTAGATCTTGTCAAAGTATGTTACATTTAATACAGTTTCTAGAAAAATCAAAAATGGCGCTTCATTAAGTAAACTTGTGACGTTGCGTGTTGTAATCGTGGAACTTCAGTGTTAGAAGTTTTGTCATAACGAGCTTTTTGTTCTGTCCCTGATCAAACTACTTCAAATGTAGCACATAACAAAGCTTTATAAGTGAAAAATATTTTTCAAATTTCATGTACACAAACTTAGACATATTTTCTTAACATTAAACATAATATAATTCCAGGTTTTATGTATAAATTCGTTATTTATTAAATTAATAAGTAGATATAATAAACTATTGTTAATCTTGATGTGGAATCGATCTTTGTATATTAATAATTAAATAATATTTTGTACATTTATTTTTGTGTTAGTTTGATGAACTAATCTATCTATGTGTATAGATAGAAACACTCACCCTATGCAATATTATAACTAAAAAGCTGTAGATGCATCAATCTAAGTTGTCAATCCGCCCGTATTTATGCAACATATAGCTATTTCTTTTTCACCATGGCTATTGAAAATTTGCCATCTTACTTCCACATTTTTCTAAGACAGTGTGGCGTTACGATACTCTTTAACGTATGTGTGCGTTATCGTGCCATTTGTTTCGTCAAAATATCATTTAGGTAACGTGTCTACAGCTTTTTAGTTATAATATCATTGGTCCTATGTATAAAAAATATACCTGCCGTTGTAAACTAATAATGTGTTTTATGTAATTTAATTATTTTTACTACTTTTATTGTTTACATTGTGTAAGTGTAACTTATAAGTACGTTGTAATGGAATGTGTATTTTATAATAAAATGTTAATATAACTAAATACACGTATCATTATTTATATTAAGCATAAATCAACAATAACGCTATCCCTCAAAAATATAATTCGCTTTATGTCAATATAAAATAAATAATCATATTCCGCACAACCATGTCTAGGAACGAAATATTTTTATAAATATATAGAACAATATGATAGTATTTGATCTAAATAAAAATAACTAAAAAATCTCGTTAATTTCAGTAATACAAATGAAATGAATTAGGCCCAGTTAGAATCGTCCTAAACCATATAAAATTATAAGCATATTACGATTTCACTTCTAAATCTCTATGATGATCGTAAAGTTGATGATATACAAAGCAACAATATACAAGTGTGAAACCTTGAGAAAAATATAAGTATTTTTCATGCTAAATATATCGAAAAATAGGCAGACAAAGTCATGGCAAAAAGGTTGTAATTAATACATATGAGTACACACATACATACAAAAGAAACCTGTCGCACAGGTTTCAATAAAATATTTATTTAACAATCTCATACATTTAAACAAGACACAGGACAATGGAAATATTAAAACTCTGGATTTTATGTACAAATCCGATGTCTATTCAAAAATTATTCTTAAACAAACGTATTTTATTCATATTACGCATCGGCATGTATCGATTTCAAATATTTTATTAACAAACCGTCACAACAATCGTGACACTTCATATGAAAAAAAAATGAGCTGTCAAGGGACGCCTGGCAGATGTGAAACATCGAAATTATTTTGTGTAAGTTATATGCATAAGAAACAGATTAGGACAGGAATCAGCTATGGCATATGAAAAGGTAAGAATTACAAATTTGTTCCATAAAATAATGACTACTTTTTTTATTACATAAATATTCCTTTTTATTAAATACAAAAATTCAATTAGGCGCAGGCGCGATGAGTTTGGCGGCATTTCTCAAAGAGCGCTAGGTCATCGGCGCCGCCTAACACTAGTAGAACGAGTGGCCACAAAATATTTTGAATCATATGTTTATACGGATAGGGTTGCAAATGTTTTTGAGTATATCATTAATAGTACAAAGTTTTGTCTTTTGCGTTACCACACCAACAATCAGGTTTAACCTCCGCCTAAAGATGTTTCACATCAAAAAATAACAAGTGTTACCAATAGTATACCTATAATAAAAATTGCAAGCAAAAGCTCTACTGAACATATAAATATGTAACAAAAATATATACAAATTATAAATAACTATTTTACAATTATTATTTGCCACATTATGGTCTTAGCTCAATATAACATCTGTGATGTTGGAATTCATTTTATACAAATAACAATATCTGCCAATTTATAATCTCATTCCTAAGGCAGAATTATGTGCCTTATTAAAACAATATGGTTAAAAAAGTATTATATTACTTTGACAGAAGAATTTGAATTTTAGATTCACGTATATAATTACATATAGTAGACAGAATAAGCTATATAGACCATATCGAGTTGCGTATAATAACACAATAAGTACGTACATTAAATTACTGTAGAATGACGTCATACGTTTGTATTAGAGCCTCCGTATTTTTTAAGGATCACCAATGACAACAAATGTGTTATGCAGCCTTCTCTATAAAACTCATACAAGAAGTTTTTGATTTATAATATTATATGTAGTGACATAAATACCCGATTAGGCCTCCCACGGCAGCGGCTCAAACCTAGGTTCGATCCCTCGGTAGGGAGCCCTTGAGTGCGTTGTTTGCGCGATACAGTGACACACAAATATACATCACTGCTACAACACTACACGATCACCCCCACACACGTGCATGCCTACACGCTTACACATGAACGTGGAAGGGTTTACTTTTTTCCCTTATCGAACTGGAAAACTCTCAATTTTCCGATAATAAATATATGGAGGAGTTGTTGAGGCGTGTATGCTTGGTACACATATACGTTTCAACAACTCATACATATATGAATAGTTAGCTAGGTTAGCTAAGATAGGTCGCGATTTTGCATGCAACAGGCAACAGCCAAGCCGAGGTGTGCCGTGCATCCTTGAGCTGGTTGCCAAAATAAAATCGGCTGAGTGCGTTAAGCACTCGCCTTAGTAGTCCGGTGAAGCTGTTAAGACCTTGCTGGGTCAATAGCGTAGACATTTCGAGAAAAAAAAAAACGTCAAACTTAACACTACAGTATGATTAATGAATAGGAGGTATTATGACTGTGTTATAAGACATTGATTGCAAGATTAACCATTTGATTGTCCAAAACCATAACGGTGTTTTTACAAAAAAGTTAAACACCTTTTGAACGCTAGCTTTAAAAAGATCTCTCGGTGAATGTTCGCCGTCTTGCTCTTTTGTCTCGCTTTGGTTAGGTCACGTTACACTTGCGAAAAAAGGATAACGCGATCTTGCTTCGGGCGAGCGCGGTGCATTTCGTACGAAACCTCTTTTAAACCAAGTTTTTTTTTTGTAATAACACCGTAACGGTTTAAGCTCCATACAAACGAAAGTAGACCTTATGATGCTCTGGTCAACAGTTCGTTAGCAGCGTAAGTTAAAAAAAAAAAACATATTTATTACAAAATTTGAAAATAATCCGCCATTTTGAGATTTTAAAAAATCAGCCGAGGGTTAAAATACTTCTGGTGCTACATTAGTGATAGGACTCTTCGTGTGAAAACATACAAAGCTGTTACACAAAATTTTATATATATGTTTGAACTATCTGTAAAATTACATATTGTTGAGTCCAGTAACGATGGACATAATTTTAAATGTACACAGTGGCGGATTTACCAGTATGCTGGGGCTGCAAATTTGGGCCTACATTTTTTTTATGTCTTACAGAAATTAAAAAGTTTCACATTTATTATTCTAGAAAGTGACCCATTGACACCGTAGTTCACAATCATAGTGATTTCGGGAAAATGGTGTCGTAATTATGTAGACAGAGCACAAATAATAATGTTGCCGTCTCACTGGCAGAAAAAATGTAATTAATATGATGATTATGAACTAGGATATCAAATTATTGAAGTCCCGAGGGGCGGCAAAATTTGAATAGCCTACAGTCGGCTGGCTTTTACACCCGACACTGAATCTACACATCACATGTTAACATATTGTATTATAATACAAATTTATAACGTTATTCCACTGATTATTTCGAGACTACATTATTTCATCGAGTCGATAGACATTCATACTTACTTGGTCGTTGTATATTTGAACTAATCGTCGAAGCAGCATGAGCCGCTACATATCCGCGTGCATGTATTCAGCGACGAACACTCTGAATATTTTGTTCAGGTTTTCGATGGTGTTAAAATCAAGCGCGGACATATCGTCCCGGGCCGTGTGCCACACATTTGGAAATGGAGACGGTATTATATGAAGTACGTCCACATCTGTAAAGGTAATATCGATATTTAGCTTCGATATATTGAACTTATTCGATATTTCGTACCAGTCAACATCGATATATGTTAAATCGGATTTTTACGAAATAACAAAATATTTTCTGTTGTTCTACTTCTTTATTTCGTTCCTCGAAAAATGTCCATGACTGTAGTATTTATGGAAGATCAAAATTAGATATATCGAGAGAAAAAAAGTAGTGGAACGATATGTGAACTATGGTGATGTCTGGAATTGACTCCTCTGTGTGCATAATACCCTGTAAAAATATTACTAACGAGTAACCATTCACCTAGTATATTTCCTTATTAGATCTTACAAGGATTTATAAGATTTTAAACCCTGACGGGGCTAAAATCAATTATTTTATACTTCATACTCTTCAATTCATTTGAAAAACGTGTTATGTCCAATATTGTCTTTATTATTTCCACTTTTTTATTTTGTATACAATATTGTTTATACAATTTCGAAAAAAAAAAACGGTTAATCATGTTTTTAGATCATATCTAAACAAATAATATCTGCTTTCTCTTAATTTTTTACATTATTGTGCAATTCTAGACTATGCTATACATTTCAAGTTAAGAAAGCACTAATCAGCGCAAATATGGACACAATAGATTGTTCAAAAACAGTCATAATACTATTTTTTTTGCTGATAAGTCGACAAGATATTTTAGACATTATGATAAAATATATCTCACGTGTTTTCCAACTGTGACATATGTCACGGATAAGAGGTAATAACTTTGGTCATATCGTCTCACTAAAGATTAGTGAGATTATGATCAAATTCTGTCTATAATAACATTAATGAGAGACGACGAGACATAATATATATAATCACATACTTTACAAAAGCGAATCAATGTTTAAAATTTCACACCATCGCACTATGAGCAAAGAAATGCCGTTAGAAGAAAGAGGACCGTCAAAAATGTCTTTTGTTTATATTTTATTGTAGCACGGCAAAATGACTGCACTATGCCCGATGGTAAGCACAATGCAATCCAAAAAATAATAGCGACCACCGATTGACACACTATCCATCGTCGGTCGTCACTATCATGCCGGCCTGCAAAAAGCTGGATATGCACAGGCTGATCCCGAAACGCGACCCGCAGAAGCGAATCAGTATTACGGGCTTTTTCGCCTTATACATGGTGGTTGCGACCCAGTCAGGATGTAAAACCCTACCACCCCGCTTTCGCCATTGCCTCGTTCGTTATTCAGTATGGTGCACCACGTGCAGGTGAGATTGGCTTGGGTATCTCAAGTCTTATGATGTTATTTGACACACTTTACACCCCAAAAGTTGTTATAAAAAAAACTGTTTATTAATTTAGGCCAAAATGTTAATTGATGTTTATCTTTATTTTAATAATGCACTTTTAAGAATAACAAATAAGCTGTTTCATAATGACACACGATAAAAGTAAAACTTTAAATGGATAAATATAAAAACAGCAATCTATATCAGATCAGTAACATTAGCAAAATGATGTTAGAAAATTAATTAAAAAACACACATAAACAAAAATCAACATTTCGCGCTATTCCTGGCCGGTCACCCATTTAATTTAATATGGATTTAATGTACTCGATTTATTGCCTATATGTGCGCTTTTAAAACAAAAAAGCAAATGTACGAGGACAAGTAGTATATTGGTGGGATGATCTACAACTAGACTATTCAATGCGTGCAAGTTCTAACTGTAGGCATATTACTATAAAGCAACAGGCTATAATTAGAGTTCAGCTTCCGTACAATAAGAATTTTCTAACCCATTATTTTTATATACTGTGCATTATTTAAAAAAAAGGTATACCAGAAATCTCATAATTTTCTCATAATCTCATAATCTTAATCAGTTATTATCAAAAATAAAATAAAAATTTGACAATCCCATTCTTTGTATCGGCATTTTTATTTTTGCCCATAGGGCATACTCCGTATGGTGTTTATTCGTAAGATTGTATATAATTGCTGATAGGCGGACAAAGTCGCTGGCAAAATTAGTGCTAAAAAATTTCGAGAACATGTTTGAAAGGCGACATTGGTAATGTGGTAGCAAAATACACTTTCTAAACGACAAGGTCAAGGGAACTGAGTTGAATTATTGTGACCTTATTATAAGGAAGTATAATCATTTATATCGATTTATATTGATCTATGACTCGTTATTATGTAAGCAAATGTTATATGGCGTCTGAGTGTTTAAATCGTCTTAGAAACTTTTCTTTATAGATTTTATGACTACATAAAATAATAATAACATTTGTATTAATGTTATAGTCGAGTAGGTAATGGATATTACAAGTTTCCTGCGAGCAATGTAAATAACTAACAAGGTGGTGGCCGTCTTGTTAGAACTTTCCGGATTTCTGGCAAGTCAGAATTCACGCTCTGTGATATTATTTCCCATCCACTTCACTTGTGCACAATAACCAAACTATATTATGTAAAACACCACCAATATTACAAAATATAAAGCCACAAGATATAGAATAACACGACATTTCAAGATTCCGCCAAAAACTCCTAATGGAATTATTAAAATGCAAATATACAACTCACTTTTCCTCATAAAAGGTATATGGTCATCCTCTATAACGGCACCGGAGCTCATCAGCCTAAAGTAGGTCTGTTCAGATTTCCCGCGCGTGTACGCATCCATTAGGCCGTTTTCGGCCAACCTCTGTTCAGCAACAGCGAGACGAACATACCATCTCTCCGTCGACTGGAAGTAACTGTAGAACACCGGATCAGGTGCGCCGAGGAGATCCAAAAGACATAACACATCCTAAACGGACAAAAAATTATTTAACCTAGCGGAAATAATAACCTTTTTAGGAATTTAAAACGTTCTAAAATGTTGCAACACTGAACTGTCAAATTGATGTCAGTGACATTTATACAAAAAGAAAACATATGATACTGGCGTCCTGTATTGTGAGTAAGCACCACAGGCGCCAATAATAAAAAAACACACACATTGATTCTAAAAAAAATGTATGGGTTCATGAAACCACGACACAAATGAAAAAAATTTTTCAAGTCGTAGGCATTTTACTGAAAATTTTCGGAAAATTATTCGATTTTGGGTATTAACATCGGGTCTTTAATCACAACTTACTAATTTAAAAATGGGAATGATAATGGGAAATCAATAGTGGACAAGATCAAAAATCAAAATCAAATTTATTTATTTAAAGCATGAAGACAGTAAGTGTAGTGTTTGTCTTTATTGTTCAATGACCTAGTCTGGGAGAACTAAACTTCATAAAAATTTTAAATAAATAAAATAAAAATCATAAAAATGACTCTGCCATGATTGACTTCAAACTGGCAAAATACGTATTTACGAGACGCCTTTACAAAAAAGTAGAAGTTCAATATAGGAATCATTTTATTCAAACATTTATACTATTACCGAAATACCAATTGATTGTTAGTATTAAAAATATACTTAAGCACATACACACTATTTATTTTAATAATCATCTCCTTTAATATATTTATATTTTTATCCCGTGAAGATTTCTAAACAACAGGTTAGATTCACAATAGGTAAGGCACGAGTAAATCCTTCAAAGGCCATTTCAAAGACAACGCGAAGGGCAACTCTAGCGAATGCTAGTATTCAAATATCTCCTAAATAAACAGATAATATTAGCACGTTTCAAATGAGTTAGTGATCGGCGTTAACCGCATAATAGAATTTGTAAACAAAATAAGGAAAATAGTTTGAATTAATAACACATAAAAGCAAAAACACCATCCATATAAACGAAGAATTTAATGATAGGTCATGTAATTAATGTTTCTGTGTCTCAACATTAGATAGCGTAATAAAACTACGCCGACATACCTATTTGTTTCTCAATAAAATAGCTTGGGACATAGATAACGTTGTTTTTTTAAACAAAGAGGTTTTACATTTTTTATACAAAATTAACTGCCAGTCTCACGAGTGTATTAGCTAAGAAAAATGAAACCAAAACCTATAATTACACTATAACTATGTAGTAAAATGAATGAACGTTAATCTGTCAATAACTATTTAAAATCTATTGTCTTCCGTCCAACTCACTAACTTTTTCACTGAATTTTAACACATTTTTTAATTTTTCTGTAGAATTTTTCAAACATTTTATTTCATACTCAAACTAGTCTTGACAATAACAAACAGAACAAAAAAAAATGCTTAAATTCGTGAGTTAATTATTGTTTATTGCAAAGAAAAACTTACTATTCTCTGCAAATCATTTGCGCCATCCTTGTAGTGCGTTGTGTGCATCTTCTGGGCCAAGTGTCTAGCGCCGTATATCGAATCGGTAGGGCTCCACTGCCGGAAAGCCTCCTCTCCATCGAAGAATATAAACATCAGACTTAGGTTCGCTTCCTTCAAAGGTTCCAGATATTTCGACATAACCTTGGCCAGATTAATCATCATGGCACATGGAACTGCTGAGTCTGTCGCACCTTTTGAAACATAATAACGCATGCAATCATTTATCATCTGTCTTCTACATTTTATATATGACGCGTTATCAGAAATCTTTTTTTATATACTACTATGGTAGCAAACAAGCATGCGGGTCGCCTGATGTTAAGCAGTCACCGCAGCCTATGGACGCTTGCAACATCAGAGGTGTAACATGCGCGTTGCCATTCCTTCAATATCCTATTTACTTTCGTCTTGAAAAATGCCATACTGTAGCTAGCTAGTATCAGAAATCGTTTAGAGGTAAATTTTAGCTTGAAATGAAATTTCGCGCTCCGATGTAACACACCATGAAGTTAGCTCTCACTCAAAGCAAGATGGCAGCTTTAATGTAACACACCATGAAGTTAGGCTCTAACTCAAAGCAAGTTGACCGCGTCAACGTAACACACCGTGAAGTTAGTTGTAACAAAATATTTTAAATCTAAATACTAATTTATATAACTAGTGTATGTTATTTACTGTTTATTTACATCTGTCCGTTATGCGTTGATACATCACTTATCCCATCGCGATACTATTCAGCCTCATTGTAATTGAACTAGTATAATAATTTTATACTAGGTGACATGAGAGTCGTTTTAATAGATTCTTTATCTTATAGTTTTCATTGTCATGCGGCAGATAATGTTTTGAATGAGTTACTTGATATATATGTCTTAACTACATCTAATTTGACGCGAATGATCTCGCTATAAAAACCTAGTATAATAAAATTTTCTAAGTTTACATGGATGTAAAAAACATGTTGAATTGTTAGTAAAAGTGAAATAGCAATATGTAACACACTTTTATTTAATATAATGAATTAGCTAATAGTGAAAATGTATTGAGAAAACCAAAATATCTGAGAGTTATAAATTATATTTTTTTGGAGTTAACTAGTACTAACTTAAATTCTTTCTTAAAGTACGAAAAATAATGATTTCAAATTAAAAGTTTATTTTATTATAATTAACATTATAATTCAAAGTAAATTTACATTTTGTTTACACTACATACATAATTAACCTCATTTCAATATAAATTAATAAAAAAAAATGGTGACGTAATTATAGTATCTTCCTTATCATTTCATATATTAATTAAACCATTAATTTGCATGGTCACATTATTTTTAATGGGATATATAATTTATAATAAGCAATAATTATATGGTTATTGTAACAATTTTATTTATAAATGAATCTAAAGCAGAATTAATGTACCGGAATAGACAGATATATCTTCCGGATAAAGTTTATATTATCTATACTAATATTATAAAGAGGTAAAGTTTGTGAAGTTGTGGAGGGTAATCTCAGGATCTACTGGTCCGATTTGAAAGATTCTTTCAATGTTATATAACTCATTTATCGAGGAAGGTTATAGGCTATATATTATCACGCTAAGAGAACAAGAGCAGATCGCTAATGAATAATGTTTCAAAATCAGGGTTTTTTTCGTCTTCAGAGCTTCCCCTGGGTGTTAGCGTTAGCCCAAAGTAACTATTCCACGCGAACGAAGTCGCGGATAGAGGCTAGTGGTAGATAAAATGATATTTCATTTTAGTAAAAGATGGGTGATATTTCCTAGATGACGCATCACGTAATGACGTGTTTATGATATTAAAGTTTACTATATAACTTTAATCTCGATACTCAAAGTCACATAGATAGTCCCAGCACACTGGAAGCGTTTGTAAAAGCCCATATGACCGTGTATCATCTGTGTGTGTAATCGGTTTAATAATTATATAGCTACACAGATATATGTACATATATACAAATTATTATGACGTTAATTACAGATATCATAATCATAATCTCCACGTCATAACGTATTGGCGACATTGAGAAAACCACAGTTCTATATTTAACCATGTACGGTGGTTACGATGATACTGTTGTTTAAATGATGGAACCGATGTCGACTAGTTAAGGATGTGAAATATCTATAGGTATCTATAAGTATCTATGGGGTGTAAGGGGTGTCGAATAACATGTTAAGACTTGAGATACCCAAGCCAACCTCACCTGCACGTGATGCACCCTGCTGATCAACGAACGAGGCAATGGCGATAGCGGGGTGGTAGGGTTTTACAGCCCGACTGGGTCGCAACCACCATGTATATGGCGAAAAAGCCCGTCATAGTGACTCGCTTCTGCGCGTCGCGTTTCGGGATCAGCCTGTGGATATCCAGTACCGGGTGACTTTCGTCATTATGGCCGGCATCTGTCTATCGGTGGTTGCCAATGTTTTTGGATTGTACTATGCTTAACATCAGGCATAGTACAGTCATTTTGTCGTGCTTCAATAAAAAAAGGTAGAGAGTAAACTTGATTGTTGACGTGGCAATATTAACGATATACTCAAAAACATTTACAACCCTATCTGTATAGACGTAAGATTCGAATTGTTTTGTCGGCCACTCGTTCTAGTGCTACAATTTCATAGTACATAATACAGTAACAAATGCAATATATATACAAAACAATTTCGATGAATCACATCTGCCAAGATTGATAACTTTTCAGTTCAGTATCTATTTATTTTGTGTACTAATAGGTTGTGGACCCTATGGCGGTCAAGTATTTATCAATTTTTACAACGCTTAGTAAATCATATTAAGCTAATATTATAAAGAGGAGAACTACTTAAACGGACTTTAAAAATGCTATAGAAAGCCACGTTGTTTGTGACTGTCATAAGCTATATATTTACCCGGAAAACGAAAAGACATTCTTTTGGTAGTCTGACTTGCAAAGTAAGTCGGAGATAAAACAGTCGAACGAAAACGGTTCTTAAGAAAACATGCTTTAACGATGAGAGATATATAATTTAGTTCTATAGAAAAAATGTAGAGCTTGATAATGCCTACAATAAAGTCAGCGACATAATATGTCTAGCTTTTATATTTAAGTCACAAAAACTCGTTTTTATAAACGTTTACCGCCCAACGAAGTGAGCATGGGTCAGATGGTATTAAATATATCGATCATGCTTGCTTCCACATTTATTTGAATAAGATTTACAAGGATGAAGTTCGCATCATGCTACACCGTTCTGAATTATACATAAGACAGTGTCTCTATATATAAATGGCATTGAAATGTCTTTTGTTTGATGTAATCTTCGATGCATTTCAATTTATTTGTACAATTTACTAATACCATGATTGAACCTTAGTTTAGCTGAGAATGAAATAGTCGTGTTTGAAATTGTATTCTCTATGTATTATTTACTAGCTTATGCCCGAGACTTCTTTCGCGTGGAATAGATACTTTTATCTAACGCTAACACGCAGCAGAATCTTTCTTCAGAAGGAAATATAAAAACGATTATGAAATATTCTTCATTGGTACTCCGCTCCTATTCTTCGATAAACAAGCTATGTAACACTGAAAGAATTTTCCAAATCGGACCAGTAGTATATGAGATTAGCGAGTTCAACCAAACAGACAAACTCTTCAGCTTTATAATCTAATATATAAAATTCTCGTGTCACAGTTTTCGTTGCCATACTCCTCCGAAACGGCTTGACCGATTTTGATGAAATTTTTTGTGTTTATCCGGTATCTATGAGAATCGGCCAACATCTATTTTTCATCCCCCTAAATGTTAGGGGTAGTCCATCCCTAAATTTTTATTTTTATTTTTTAGACAAAATTTTTAATTTTTATTTTTTTATGATACAACATACAAAAATACATACAATCCTCAATTTTCACCTTTCTACGATCAACCCTTATTTTTTAATAGCCATTTTAGTAATTATTCATTTTTCACCACTTGGTAAATTATCCCAGAGAAAGAGCTAATTAAAACCAAGTTGTTGTCTCTTTTGTGAGCGGGTTTCATGCTTACTTTAAAATATTTCTCACATACCAACTGGGTATATGTTTAAGTAAGTCCCTGTATTGTTCGGATTTACAAATGCAAACGGTTGAGGTCGCTAAAATCGGGTTTTAGGTTAATTACGATTTTTCGCGTTTAAAAATATAATTGACACAGGTTTGAACCAATTTGGTGCAGACGAAGTTGCACGGGTCAGCTAGTATTAGTATAGATTTAAACTAACAAATATTATAAATGAGAATATGAGATTGTTTGTTTGTCACGTCTTACCGAACCTTAGGATCATCACGATTACATACGCATGTATACAAAGACTACTTTCTATCTAGAAACGATTTAATGTTCCTCAGGGAAAAATCACATAAATATTAGCGCGAGCGTAGCCACAGGCGAAAGTTGGTAGTAAAGCCAGCCAAAACCCCCATAATACTAATCAAATTTACAAATTAACTTTTCTTAAATGCATCACTAGCAAAACAAAATTATAATTAGTAAACGTGAATTTCAAAAACTCGTTGGTACACCACGTGGGTTCAAATCTGCGGTTATCAAATTGAAATTCCAAAGGTCAAACAGGTACTTACCAACAAAGACATGCTCTCTCGTATATTTGCTGTCATAATGGCAGGCGAGCACCAGATACCTGTCCGCATTCGGGTTCAGCTTCGCAATGATATTCCTGAAGTTCAGAGTGCCGAAAACTGGCGTCTCGTCCGCAAACACGTTCTCTGTGACATCCCATCCTAAAGACTTCATTTCGTTCACTATAAAATTTCCGACTTTGTCGTGATTGGGGGTACCGACGACTCTTGTGATGAGTATCTCATCGAGGACCCTCTTGAAATGTGTCATGTCGGTCAGTTTAGCTAAATCTCTTATATTATCGTCTGTTAAATCTCGTGGTTCGTGAAAATTCTGCAAAGAAATACCCATTTATTAATTCGATTTTTATGCACGCTAGAAACTTCAACCCAGTTTTGAAAAGTAACAATTAATCTCTTATTGGCTCCAGCTTAAACTGAGATTTTGTTTGACATAGTCAATAAAAGGAAAGAGAAAGAGAATATTTAAATAAATATTTAAAAAAAGAGTTCGTAGGTAGTTCACTTTTTGATGTGAAACATTTTGCGTGGGTAAACCTGATTGTTGGCGTGGCGAGTGTGTTTAGACGTGGCGAAGCGATACCACGAGCAAGCGACTGCGTGCAATCTCTCTAGCCGCACTGAGCTCGTATGTCTATAGCGTAATTTGAGAATTCGAAAATTCGAGATTCATTCGATTCGAACAATTTCGATGTTTCACATCTGGCAGGCGTCCCGTAGCGGCTCAATCTTTTTTCAATAATATATGTTACAAAATAATTTCAATACAGAAGAAATAACATCATAATGCACTAAGATAATTAGTGTAAAACTGATTCAAATCATAATGTTACTGAACTAACTACGCAATTAAATATATATATATATATATATATATTACATTCTTTCTTTGTTCTTTCAAGTACATTCTTTTAAATAAATTAAAGTGAATAAGATTGTTGTAATCACTTTTTATTAAAACATCTTATTTCGTTTTACTTCACATTATTAATTATCTTTGTAGACTAGTTTTTCACACGTTTAAATCGAAGAAAGAACAACATACGTCTATTTTCGTAGTTTTTATCGTATTGAATGGCTGTTAAAAAGGACGCATTCTCCTCTCAACATTAATTTACTCGAAAAACGTAAATTTTGCGTTAAATATTTTTTTTAAGGAGTGAAATTTCAATATATACCTTTAAAATGATTTTCTCGTCAAACTGGATAGTAAATCGATGGATATACGTACATTTTTATATGATTTTCTAGAAACTTAAGTATTGGTTAGGAAATAAGCTTCCGTGTCCCAGGCGGTCGTTTATTTAATCGGCAAATATTTAACCTAACAACAGCAAAAATTAACATAAGCGAGCGCTTTGTATTGCACACTTTCTTTTTGTAACAGTTTATGTTTCAAATTTTACTCTGTACTTCTTTGATCTCAAATAGAAAAAAAACTTGCATTCTTTTAATGGTATTAAATAATTTCTTTTATTTTGTACATGTGTATTTTCACATTTAGCAGGATTCATGTCATTCTTTATTCATCGAACTCAGTTTTGGGAACTTTAAAGAAATAAATATAGAAAATCAATAACAATAAAAAAATCGGTATATATACTTGTGTATAGTTTTTTGATACATTTTTGGCATAGACTGCGTAAAAAGATGACGCGAGCCGACCGCGTTGCATTTAATACACAAGTACCAAAAAGTATACATTTTAACGCTTTTATTTCGAACTGACTATGCTGTTTGCCTTGCAAGGCCTTTACAACTTCACCGGAATACTAAGGCGAGCGCTTAAGGCACTCAACCGACCTCATTCAGGTAACAAGCTCAAGGGTGCACGGCACACCTCGGCTCTGGCTGTTACCGAAGAAAACCCGATCTGACCTAGCTAAACTATTCTAAGCTAATCATACAGGTATTCGTTTGTGAGTCATGCAAATAAAAAATACATGATTCAGAAACTCTTACATGTATATCGGAATGAAACATTTTAACGCAAGCGAAACCGCGTTATTAATATAGTATATCAAAACATAGCAGTTTCACTTTCGTTACGTAATCAGTTATCTTATTATACAATGTTAATCTCAGTCTACAGTCGCTTTATAGACCGGATTTTTATACAGACAACTGGTAATATCATATCATTCTTTTTTAGGTACCAATCAGTAGCCAATTCTTTCAACGCGGAAGTAACAAAGAAATTCCAAATAAACTATTAGCAATGCAACGCAAATAAATGAGAGATCATATTGCACGTATATAATGTTTATCAGATATCACTGTTTAATGCATTATTCAAATAACCAATTTAAATTTTTAATAAAATATACATAACAAAACTTCCGATAAGATTACAGTATGTTCTTATCAAAATCTCTGTAGGTAAATAGGTATTACGAAATGACATTTATTTTAAAATGTCTTTTTTTTCTTCTCGATTTGACTACGCAATTGATCTTACAAGGTCTTTACAGCTTCATCGCACTAATAAGGCGAGCGCTTAAGCACTTAGCCGATTTTATTTGGACAACTAGCTCAAGGGTGCATTGCATTGGCTTGGCTGTTGCCTGTTTTATGCAATTCGCGACCTAACTGAGCTAACCTAGGCTAAGCTAACTATTCATACATGTATGAGTTGTTGAAACATATACATGTACCAAGCATATATACCTCAACAAGTCTTACATATTTTTAATATCAGATAATGATAGAAATGTTATATGCCTTTAGAGTTTATATGGTCAATCTAATAAAATCAACTTAACGACTAACACTAATACACTTGTAATATTGCACAAAAACGGTCACAGCTTGCCGAGTTGACCTTGATTTATCACTCACAAACGGAAGTTACAATGAATTTGGGTTCTCTATTATATATTTCGATAGTCTACACTTCAGTGTAGTCTTCTCACCATTGTTCCAATAAAGGAATTAATTATGAGCCATATTAAAAATGGGCTAGTAGCGATCAATGGTGTAACATGAGGTGACAAGACAAGTGAAATGGCTGGGATTTCTGGCCTGACGTGACAAAGGTTTTTTTTATTAACTATATTTTTGGCAATCAGTCTTTCAGATTATTACTGCCATTGTCGCATAGTCAATAATATTACAAGCGTCATGCGACCATTTCAATATCAAGCGTCGTGTGAATCAATATTCTAACAAGATGGTGGATCCCTTTTTAGAACCTTTCAAGGAATTTTTGTGGAATCTCAGAATTTCATGCTCCGTTGTATTATTTTCCATTCACTTATGCACAATAAACTAACTAGATTATGTAAAACACGACCAAATTTACAAAATATAGTGTCCAATAACACATAATTACGAATAAAATATAAAATCCACTAATGACAAACTAAAATCCCGCCAAAAGCTCCAAGAAGTGACAAAGTTGCTCGCGAAAATCACAATTAAATTTGTACAATGCACTGCAATGTAAGAATGATGCTTCTTTACCTCTACCCAATGTTTCTTACTAGCTGTGCCCGCGACTTCGTCCGTGTGGAGCGTAATGTACAAAACAGTGACTAATAAAGACATCTGAATGTATTAGGTCTAATAACTATCTACATTTCTGTCGTACTTAAGTCTTGTCGACATTAAAATTACAATAACTTTTAATAGACCCAACCGATTTTAATAAAACAAAGGCTAAATGTTATTCGAAGATATGCTTAATGATTTTCCTGAAAATGTTTTGTCATGACCACAATACTTTAGCAGTGATGCGTGTTCAAACAAACAAACCGATAGACAGACATTACTAAAAAATATTGAAATGTATTTTATCATTTATTCCTAAACACCAGCTACATTTTTTTTTTACAAATACCTAAAACGTAGAGACACAGATTTATATTTTTATTATATGTATAGAAAATGGGCTACCAACAGTATAGTGATGTCATTGATGCTTGTAATTGATTTAAAAGTGAATACATTTCACTTTTTCAATGAATTTCAGATCTATAAGAGAATAAGATGCCTCTTCACTGCACACAGTTAACAAGCTACAAGTTACTGCATGGTATGCAACTCTAAATGAAACTTTGACTTTGGTAGAACATGTGCATGTTTCAATTGTGTCAATAACAAGTTACTCTAAGACTATCTAAAAATTTAAAGGGTGTTATGAATTTCATAGTCATCTTTTTTTATAATCTATACTAATATTATAAAGAGGTAAAGTTTGAAAGTTTGTAACGTTGTAAGGGGTAATCTTAGGAACTACTGGTCCGATTTGAAAAATTCTTTTCATGTTATATAGCTCATTTATTGAGGATTTTTTTTTTTATATCAAAGGAGGCAAACGAACTGGTGGGTCACGTGATGTTAAGTGATCACCACCGTCCATAGACACTAGCGACATCAGGGACATCGCAAGTGCGTTGCCAGCCTGCATATGGGAGAAGGGGGAGGGGAAGGAAAGGGAAAGAAGGAAAGAGGAAGGGACGTGGGCCTCCGGCTCTCTCACTGACTAAACGAAACACAACAATGCCAGCACTGTTATTTCACGTCGGTTATCTGTGAGAGGGGTGGTACTACCCCAGAGGAACCGACCCATTCATGCTGAAACCAAAAATAGCTTCAGCAGGGCTCTACCACCTACATGGTTATATGCTATATACCATTACGCTAAGACTAATGGGGTGGAGCACCAATGAAGAATGTTTAAAAATCGGGGTACTTTTTCCTCTTGAGAGCTTCCGTTGCATGTTAGTATTAGCCCACAGTAACTATTCCACGCGAACGAAGTCTTGGGCTGAGGCTAGTAACATATATAAACAAAATACAAGGTTACTTTATTTCAAAAAGGAGATATATGTTACAACCAGGTCATCATTATGGTTTTTTTTCTGAACAATAAATTATAATATATGTGCATGACATACTTATAACAAAGTTTATATTTGTCATACCAATTTAAATGAGGCAGGATGAGCCCATTAATACCAAAATACCATGGCGATAGTTTATTTCACATATTATACCACGAATTTTAAAGGTATGTAGTGTAATTTTTTAACTGACTTCAAAAAAGGTTCTCAATTCGACTGATTTTTTTTTTTATGTTTGTTACCTCATAATTTTGGACTGGGTGAACCTATTTTGATCATTCTTTTTTTATTTGAAAGCTGGTACTTCCCGTAGTCCCATTTCAATTGGCAACAACTTCCAATTCATCTCTAGATAGCACACATATTCATATGTTTTATTTAATTCGGTTAATTTGATAAACTATTTATTTTCCATTTTTTAGTGCTTTATAGGTTTTTTATTGGTATTGAAGTCGTTAATTCTTTTTTTTTTTTGGAAAATTTACTATATTTTCGTCTGCTCTGTTCACTTGTTTTTAAATTAAATACATACTTAATTATATGTTGTAATGTACTTTGATATTGATTATTTAGTACGTATTGTATTACAATTAAAATAAATAAATTTAATTTCAATAGACCACCTTTATCTGAAATATCATTATCTCTATATATAAATTTATTCCGTATGTGTGTATGAAATTTTGTGTGCGTGTTCCATTGGATCCAAGAATGATTTAGATTCACAATTGGACCTGGTACGAGATACTGAGGTTGGCTTTTAGGATTTTTTAAATTATCAATGCAGGACAATGTACACAGGGACCGCTAGTATAGTATAAAACAAAGTCCCCTACCGTGTCTATATATAGATAGACATCTGTTCGAGATAAACTCAAAAAGTACTGAACGAATTTCATTAACTGAACCGATTTTAATGGAAAAAAGACTGAATGCTACACGAAGATATGCTTTATGAAAAGGTTTTACCATAAACGCAATACTTTTTTTTTCTTCGAACTGACTATGCTATTGGCCTTTCTGGCCTTCACAGCTTCACCGGACTACAGGAACCACAATACTTTAACAGTAATGTGTGTTTTTATTTAGATTGAAATTTATTTTATTACCTATTCCTAGACTCCTGCAACATTTTATTACGAAAATCTAAAAATTATAGTCACCTTAGTGTGACATTCTTATTACGTGTATAGAAGATTGTATATTAGAAAAAAAAAAATGAAACTAAATTAATAAAAATTACATAAATAATGTTTTCGATACTATTTAATATGCGATTAAAATTGTTTCATTGTAAATAAAAATTTAAATAGTATGCCATTAGAATAAAGAATCAAGGTCGAAATTTATAATTTAGAAGGGTAAAGGACATTCGAGTAGCGTAACGATTATGAAAACTTACTTTTTCTTGGTAAAACTTCAATCCTTCTTTACCCGTGTTAACTAATGTAAAACACATTATCACGATGGCTAAAAAAGTTACAGTTCTTTCCATTTTTAATAATAACCGTATGGTTTCACTTGTACAATATATATATATTATTTATGACACATTCATAAATAAGTTTATCTGATAAAATATAAGTTACTTTACAGTTCTTGGAACTTGAATAAAAATATATAAAATAAATAAACTTTCGGATATCTCGGTAAATAAGGTGAGAGGTCACCAATCACCGACGTCGCAACAACGTTTGACGTTTTTACAAATGTTACCATATAATATTACAGCTAAAACCTCAGTTCTGACGATTTCAGTTGATAAAACTATTTTAATTTACCCGATTAGATGTGTCAACGATTTCTACCACGGAATGAGGTATAGACATTTCTATATGTAAAGAAAAAAAGTTAGAATTTAAATTATTCCTGTGTCTCTTAAAGTGAAACCAACTATAAAACTATATTTACTTATTATAAAAAATGAAGTGAATATAGAAATTATAGTTCCCTACTAATATTAATTGATGTCTGCATATAAAAAAAATCAAAATAAAAAAGGAAATGCTAACATACGTAAGAACATACTTCTAAAGAGCGTTTAATACATTGTCACAATATATAAAATTCATAGTGAGAAATTTCTCGCAATTTGGGTGAAATATTAATCTGGTATTACAATTTTGACGAAGATGATATAAATACCCTACAGATGCGAATATACGTATTTATATTTTTAACCTGTAAGGAGAATTAAAATAATTATAATACCTTCATTGTTATAAATACATATATACCCGACAAAAACTTTAATATTTATTATTTCTCAAACAATTCTCAAATTCTTTTGCACGTTGAACCAAATATTGGGACAAAAATACTTCAAATATATCGATTTCGATTGTACCTATATGTAATCAATTTTTGCATTCTGTCGTATCTCTTAAATTGAAAGTCATTGAGTTTTCGCTTACACAAAGATCACTGTAGTACTAAATACATCCCTTGACCAAACGATCAATGCAGTGAAACATTTACTTAATTTAAAGGAAAAATTAAGTCTAAAAGTGTGTCAACAATATTAATTAAGGACTTATATTAAATAAATTATATTACTGAAATGTATGCAAACGACGTAAAAATCTCTATTATCTTTAATATTTGTACTTGAAAATATTATAATTCTTAATTAGGTGCTACTAGTACTTATATATGTCAATCAAAATTACAAGTGGCCTATCTACTTAATTAACAAATCTTTGATCACTTAAGAATCGACCGTAAATTACATATCATTGTTTTTATTGTACATTTTACGTGGATTCCATGCTTCCTTTGATGAATATTTTCTTAATGCCGATATTTATTGTTTCTCGATTTGTCTTTGGGTCACAAATCACAAAATTTGCCATGTTCCAAACTTCACTTATTATTTATATAAGACACAATTAATGTACGGCCAACACGTTCAAAGAGTGATTACGTAATTAAAATCGCATCGCATTCCTATGTTATATTTCAAAGAATTGTATCGTGTGTCTGGATTTTTCTTATAACATTTCTTACTATAAGAATTCTCTTTTCTGTTCAAGAATATGCTTTTTAATTTCACGATTTGATTAAAAAAAAGAGTTATGTTATGTAACGAAAAAGGATAAGATATTTCAAAAATGATTAGCATTTACTTTTTTCTTACTGTCCATTTGGCTTTAATACCTAATGTTGTTATGCTGTAAGCAAAAACATTAAAATATATTGTTACTAGCGGGCACGGCAGACGTCGTCCTGCCCTGATTATAAAAAAAAATCCTTGACAAATTATATACCAAAATCTTGCTCATGTATCACTTTATCCACTGGTGAAAACTGCATGGAAATCCGTTCAGTAGTTTTTGTGTTTATCGCGAACAGACAGTCAAACAGACGCGGTTGGGGATTTTATATTGTGTAATGAAAATTAGACGTACAACCTCATGAATGTCGAACCTTTTTCATGCTTCGATTTTAAAGTTTATAATGTAACTAGCTGTTGCCCGCGGCTCCGCACGCGTTTTTTTTTTTAAATATATTAAATAAATGTAAAATTTTGATCACATATCTAGTGTAAATTACAATAATACTCTTTCAAAAATATTTGTAAGTATCACACGCACATCATCTACTGTAACAGGTAACATGTACTTGTACATTATATATGTGAATAAGAATAGTGAATCGAATGGGAAGAGATTTATCATCAGCCACATAACTGGAACTTTAAACTGCTATATATGACCCTTAGTGCCCACTTACACTATATAAGAAAGTAATGAAAATATTAAGCTATACATTTTCGAACAATATGTGTTAAATCTTTTATTATATAGTTATAATATGTCCATAGTGTCGATATAATTAAGTTATTATCATACCTTGCTATAATTTAAATCACATATAAACATATGACTTTCAATTACAACAGCGATACCCTTGGTGTTACAGTTGTTCATAGGCGACGTTAACCACTTACCATCAGGTGGGCCGTCAGCCTGTTTGCTGCCTTTTGGTATAAAAAAATCTTGGAGTCCAGTACAGCTCGTGTATGTTTACAGTGAACAACATATTTTTGATTAATTTCACATGGACGAAGGCACGGATAACAGCTTATCACTACATAGTGTAAGAAAAAGTCCTGTTCCACGTCTGTCTATATGTCTGTTCGCGATATGATCAAAAACTACAGAACTCTTCATGCCGTTTTCACCAATATATAAAATGATTATTGGGCAAGGTATAGTTTGTCTTATTATCAGGGCAGGCAACGTCTGCTGAACCCGCTAGCTTAAAATAAAACAGCTAATTAGTTACTTATTTGTCCGTAAAATTCCCGTTCAAATATTACTTGTAGTCCAGTGAAGCTATTAAGACCTTGCTAAATCAATAGCGTAGTCATTTCTAAGAAAAAAAACCGTTCAAATAGGTCCAGCCGTTTCGGAGATTACCCGTAACAAATAAAAAAAAAACAGACATATCCACAGAATTAAAAAAAATGTTGATATTTGTAGCATCACGGATATTTTTAATATAAAATACACTCACTTTACTTTTATTATACGTAATATATCACAAATCAAAAATTGGGTACAAAACTAACGTAGAATAAAGTTTTTGAGGAGTTTTTGGCGGGATTTTAGTCTGTCATGTAGTGGATTTTATATTTTATTCATAATCTTGTCTTACTTATCTGTATATTGTGTTAAATTGGTAGAGTTTTATGTAAGATGGTTCGTTTATTGTGCATAAATGAAATGAAAGATAAATAATACCGCGAAGCATGAATTCTGTTGTCTTGAAAATTAAGAAGATAAAAATTTACGAAATATTACATAGAGGATTTGGCGCTTATACCTTTACATTATCTTGGATATAGAAAAAAACTACCTATATTAACTACTTCAGAATTGGCAGTATGGATTAATTCCTTTGACTATCTTATTGGATGAATATTATTACTACTAAACTTTTTGAATAGCGACACAAAATAAACTTTAGAAATGTTTGCGATATAAACGTACCACGTATAATTAAAAATTGGAAACAAAAATAACGTAGAATTAACTGTTTTAATAGGAACACAAAATAAACCATGAAAATATTTGCAAGAGATTGTTATCGCGTTACCATGGCAACGCATATAGTACTGACATTAACACGCATCGAAAGCTTCCAAAATAGCCCGATTTTGAGACATTCTTTATTAGTGCTCAGCTCCTATTGGTTTAAACGTTATGATATGTAGCCTATAGCCATCCTCGATAAATGAACTATCTAACACTAAAAGAAACTTTCAAATCAGATCTGTAGTTCTTGAGATTATCGCGTTCAACCAAACAAACAAACAAACTCTTTAGCTTTATATATTAGTATAGATGAAAGTTCTATGATTAATTTTAAGATATAAAAGAAATCGGAATTTTAAAATTGTTTTTATAACTAAAAATATAAAAATTAAAAGTAGATCGATTTTAACATTTTTGTTATATCAATGGCGGTAAACGAACAGGTGTGTCACCTGATGTACAGTGATCACCACCATCCATAGACACTTGCAACACCATGGGAGTCGCAAGTGCGTTGCCAGTCTGCGTTGGGCGAGAGGGAGAGAGAAAGGAAAGGGGGAGGGCAGGAGAGGTGAGCCTACATCGCTCTCACTGACCGAATGAAACTCAAGAATGCAAGCACTGTTACTTCACCACCACTTACTTCACGAGGTTTTCTGTTAGAGGGTGGTACTACTCCGGTCGAGCCGATCCATTCATGCTGAAGCCAGTAATAGCTTCAGCGTGGCTCTACCACCTACATTCCTACATATGGAATCATAAGTAATTGAATACAAAACACTCGGAAATTGACAATCAATTAAACATGCAGGATAAGTATATGTTGTTTTTCGTGAACATATAGAAATGTATTTTATGCTGCTTGTTGTTAAAATAAATACAAGGACTATTCAAGGAGGATTATTAGGTATTACTTGCTTTCATTCAACAAAAGTTGTGTAATGACCTGATTATTTAAAGTACGATTATTACTTCATAATTGTAGTGTTTAACCAAAAAACCAAAACCAGCTTTCACACAGACCCAACTAAAAGCTGTCCACAAATATCATCTTAACTTGGATTACAATTTTGTTTTCTATATCTCATCATCGTGTATACCAGGTGAAAGGTTAAACACTTGCAGTATTCTAGGATATAATACTTCATGGACACATTTAATACGTAAAATAATAATATTAAAACATATATTAATAGAAAACAAAAAACCCTTTGTTATTAACTTTAGTTTATTCTAATACTTTCAAAAGTGTAAACAGAATCGTAATAAACCTAGGTGCAATGACCGGTACCCAAAGCTGTAAGGAGCGACCCGGAGTAACCTTCGATAATAAAACGAAATATGAACCCTTTTGTTTTTTTCATACAGTTCCCACGTTCTCTTTCAAATGAAAGTGAATTTACCTGACGGTCACTGATATTATGTTTTAACATAAAAGGGTAGATGATTATGTATAATTTTTGTATTTTTCTAGATAATTATGTCGAATATTAAGCACCTATTTTTTAATTAAGTCGAGAATTGAGTGTAGACTATCCTCCATAAATATTGCTACTGTGTAAACTTTCAGCCCGTACAAAGCTCATGGCTATAACTTTAAAACAATTGGCATATTTTTGTAAGCTTGACAATAATAACTTTTTACATGTTTTTGTATGCATTTAAATCATAATAAGCGCATATAATACTTATTGATGAAGTTATTATCTTACATTATAGTTTAATTAGGTAAACTTAAAAGTTTTTTTTTAATAAATCTTTATAAAGTATTCTGTAGTAACAAAACGTAGAAGACACTTATTTGACGAAACAGAATCAGTCTTAACTGAAGTAACTCGAAACTAGAAATTAATGAAGAAAGAGGGGAATTATCAACAATATACGTATAGTGGTAGCCCCACGGAAGAATCCTGGTGCAGCCCTCTAGTGTAGTCGGTATATCGATATTACCAGGCAACGAAAAGCGAAGGCGCATTGACCCCTGACCTTTGTTTCACATCTTTATCGTGCTAACAATTCCACCGACTCGGGGGAAATTATTTTCTGATTTTTCACATCATAACAATATCAACGTTCATATTTACTTGCCTATCACAGTAGGTGATAGGTCACATCATTTATTTTATTACATTGTGTTAGTATAAGCTCGTGGTCGTTTTTGTAGAGATTGTTACAAGTTTTAAAGCATGAAGAGGTATATAAAAACATAACCAAAGCACTATTTAATTATAACCGAAATATTTATCGGAAAAACTGAAAGAAGGAAGAGAATTTTGAAGGTGGGGAGAAGCTATAGAAACAAAAGCAGGAACAAAAAAGGCGCAGAATAAATGGAAAAAATAGGAAACAGGACCAAGTGGAAAATTGAGATTAACAATGATTTAGTACTAACCTTTATTATAAATTAATACAGATATATTATACACTATTACATATAATATAACATATAATACATAAATACATATTTAAAACAGCATATTGTACCTATGGTAAGCGCTTTACGCAATCTCCTGATAACTTCTAAGGACTAACTTCAAACTCTTCATTAGTTTTTCCAATCACACTCTTTAGATCAGAGTATCGTTAAGTATCGTTGTTTTATGATAGAATTATACGGCTAGTGATTACAGTAATCGAACTAAGCTTAATTTTTAACATTGATATACAAATCCATATGCAATAACTCTCCATTACATTTTATGTAAAATTCAATACTTATTAATTATGTCAGTTACATCAATTAACGTTATTTATATTAATTAATCAATTGGGAATCTTCAAAGAAGTCCTATTCGAAATACCAAATTTAAACTTGGCCAATGTAACCTGTTGTCGGCTAGTAGGTATCTAAAGGACAGTAATATACTCCTAACAAACTTAATTTGGAAGGCAATGCTAATATATTATGACTATCCAAGAGAACTTCTACATAGTTTCTGTGTGTCAATTCCACCGTATTACTATTACTTGTTGTGTTATTTACTATTAGTAGGTACATCCCTTCATCAAGCCAAATTGGGATCGATAGAGGTAACTTACTTAAAGTAATCTGCAGATTCACGATCCTTAGCACAGATGTAAAAAACAGATACAGAGATTTTAAAAATATTTAGTTACAATATGATCTTTCAAATATTTACGTAAATTGCTTTCGTAACCTACACTACGTCTCAGTCTATACTGTATCACGTGTAATTGTGAGTTGCCGCCAATCCTAACACGAATCGATTTCTTTGGGTAAATACGACTGGAGAACACAACCTCGCCAGCACCACAAAATATCTCTATAGAACTTGAGTCGAAGAATATTCGCCAGTGAATATGATCAACTGGCCTCCAATCGGCTCGCCGTAGACCGTCCGGACCTCCGCGGTCAACGACCATGTATCCTTGCTCCGAAGAATATATCAGGGTGTACTGCCTCTCCCCACTCCACTCAAACGTCAATACAGCGTTGGAAAATTCTATGGAGGAGTTCACGATCAATTCAAAAGATTTCGTTCCAGCAAAAAATGCCTCCCCTGGACTATACCATGCATCTTCCAGCACCTCGCTACGCAAATCTGACACTTCACTCACGGGCGTCATAAGAATCCTACCTAGCTTTGATATTTTCAACTCCCTCACCAGCGTTAACATACTTGCCCATCCTTCTCGTGACTCTTCGAAATCACTATCCCACATACCTAGCCACGCAATCAGTAATCGTCTTCCGTCTAGAGCTTTAAAGGTTTTCGCGGCGTAAAAGTCATGACCGTGATCAAGTTCCTTAAATGTCGCCGTTGAAACTTCAAAGTCTTCAAAGACGCCGGTGTAAAAGTTAATATTTCCTATCACATACCCAGTCTGGTAAAGATTTCTAAACCTATAACCGTCAGATGGTATTCCTTGGACTGACAATAACAGCACATGATGGCCGTTTAACTCAAAAAAGTCTGGATTCTCCCACATGTTCCCCATATCGCCGAAAGACTGCGCGACAGTGCCGTTAAAACTCCAATTAAACAAATCCTGTGATGTATATAATAGCAACTGTCCGTGTCCTTCTTTGGAATAGCCGACCAACATGTGCCACGAATGCCGAAACCTCCATACTTTTGGATTCCTGAAATCTTGCAAACCATGAGAACCATTCCGTATGATGGGATTATAGAGATACTTCTGGAAGAGGAGACCGTCGCCACTGATGGCCACGTTTTGAGTTTGATAAGTCCTATTGTGGGAGACCGCGTTGCCCGTATAGAAAAGAGTAAGATATCCGTTGTGTACTATAGCGGAACCGGCGAGACAACCGTGCTTATCGTAGTGGTCTTTCGGAATCATAGCTGTAGGATAGTGTATCCAGTCCACGAGATTGTAACTCACGGCATGGCCCAAATGCGTAGGAGTCCAGGCACCATTATACGCATGATACTGGTAGAATATATGATAACGTCGTTTGAAGTATACGAAGCCTGCAGGGTCGCTCATCCATCCTACGGGCGCTGATACATGGTAAATAGGGCGATACTTCTTTCTCAGTGGGGAACCGTTTCCAGTAATAAACCTCTCCATGTTATCAGAGTCTGTAAGAGACTCTGCGGTGGCCACATAAAGCCACATTGTGAGAACCAGCACATCCATTTGCATAGAAATATTACTACAAACTACTTCGTATAGTGAATAAGGCGTTACCATCGTAGACGAATAGACAATGATGTTTTGTAAACTTGCCATCTAATAATGAGAAACTTACGTAAGTTCTTATTGTAGTAATAGGACTATTATAATCAATTATGTCATTTTTGTATTATGATGGAATCAAACCAATTATTGTTTTATATTTGGGAATGTAGGAATGTAGTCAAGTGTAGTTAAAACATTTTGGTAATATCTAATTCAGCCTAACCTTAATATTTTAGGGACTACGTTACAAAAACGTGTTTTTCTACTGTTTTTTTAAATCCTTACATTTGATCTATATAAACATTCTGCTAAAATTGTATTTAAGTCCAAGGGCCGCGTCTATAGATTGTTTTTGAGTTTCCATTGGTCCTGATATCGGTAAATACTAACAGGTCACTCAACCGCGTGGAGAAAAAAAACGTATCGAGATTTTGCGCGATGCTTACCTATGACAATAGGGTGGCAACCACCACACCCACACTGATCGGGGTACCTAGCCTAGGTAGTGGCCTGTATATTGTAAATTGGCTGAAGGTAGACCTCAGCCCTGACCCCTTGAAAAATGTATGTCGAAAATATTTCTTTATAATCGGGATAAAACTCACTCACCTGATATAATATATCTTCTCCGCCGCCGTTGCCGATGGTGAGAGCACCAGTTATCCAAAATAACACACACAAAACTCAAAATAGAATTCCGGGCCGCCGCAGTAGTGGCGATCGAGTAGTGTAAGCGCGGATTTCGAGCAAGACGTTCCGAGCAAGTGCCGCCGTGCAAGAGATCAATCATCCTCGATTGTCCATTGACAAACGATGTGTCCAATAAAATAGAATTTTGCCTACCCCCATCCAATTTATGCCCGAACAAAGATATTTTTTGAAATAAAGCGCCTTTTATTTGCAATATCATTAACAAAATAAGAAACCTGAAAGATATCACAAAATGCTAAAAATATATTAAAATTCGTCACGATTGGTTTCAATTTATATAATCGGTAGATAAAAGAAATCACCTGTTGACGAGAACTATGAAGTTGACATTACAGTTGTTTTAACTCCAATATGACTTTCATGGTGGTTGACCCCTCATAAATTAATTTAAGCGTATAATGTTGAAGCGTTGGCTTAAAATGAGTCTTGCGTTCAAAGCGGTGTGTAGCGTAATTATGTATAAAACAGTGCGGTGTGGTGGGTTAAAATTGAAACTATTCTTTTTCTTTAAATTCAAAAATATCTTATTCGTATAAAACAGTGCGGTGTGGTGGGTTAAAATTGAAACTATTCTTTTTCTTTAAATTCAAAAAAATCTTCTTATTCGTCAGAAAGACATTCAAATTGTTTTTTAGCAAAGCGTTTTATGTTTCCGTACTTGACGAATGAGTTGCAGGCCAGAAACACATATCCATTATCTGGAGCGCGGCTATAAAATTTATATATAAGGGGCAAACCACATGGGAGTTACTTGGAAAAGCATCAACAACTGGTACTGCTTCCGTACATTAAAATTTATTCTAATATATCTTAATTTTGTGGTTTCTATGTTCCGACAAAAGCCGAATAAATATAAACATCTTGGGCATACTTCTGAACAAACCCACAAACTTCTCTCAAAAGTAACATTTATGTTTTTAAGGGAATAAAAGAACCAAATTGAAAATCATATATATAATTACAATTTCCAATACAAAAATATAACAATTACAAATTGTATAAATATATCATACATTTAAAAAAATATATTTTATATTCGAGTTATTTAATAAAGTTATTTTTTTATTTACGATGCGTTATGATATAATAAAATGTAATTTATTTGAAAATATTGATGACTTCGAATTTTTCTATTATTATAATATTTCAGAATTTGTCATCGTTAATATTATACCTTACGTTTAATAAACGACACATACATTTTTATATATTGTACTTATTATTGCCTACAAAGTAATTACAGACTTGGAACAATAACCCATGAATGACCAACCACATACAATACTTTTACAGTATCAGGCATATATAATTTCAGTGTTAAGGTGTTAATACATCATTTTATATAGATATCCAAACATAAACAACCGACATCTATTAAAAATTTTAAACTTTGGAGAGCAGTGTTTATTTTGTATGTATTTTGATAAACATAAGTTGGGGCCCAGTGCATCTCCTTGGGCTCTAAATCACTAAGACACTACTTGCCATGTCACAAAATTAACACGCTATTATAAAACAATTTAAACTTTTTAAACAAAATTAATTTGTGAATTTCTTTTTGCTAAATTATTTGTAATATAGTTCCATTAATTTCCGTTAAATCTATATATTTAAAAAGCTCATATGTGAACTATACTCTAGAAGTTAATATAAAATACATCTTAAAAAAATAAATTACAGTTTAAATTGCACTTTATCATAAAATATAAAATAATTCATAAAATATATAAATATTTTTAAAATTAAATAATTCGAGACAATTGCATACAAAAAGAATGACATATATAATTGTAGTATACTTATATAATATTAATAACCAAAATAAAATCAAAGGGTAACATGTCGATAAAATATAACTATACTATGTATATGAGCATTATACTTACAATTACAGTATAGGTAACACTTTCTTCTAAATTAAATCAAGGGTTAACATGTCGATAAAAATATAATATGTCGATAAAATATACCCTATTCTATATAAATGAATCTGATATTTATAATTACTATACGATACGATCTATACGATAATCTTGTATGTGAATTAAATCAAGGGTTAACATGTCGATAAAACTAAAATTTCGATAAAATTAGATCACATTATTCTAAATTAATGAGCAATCTTATATTTATTGCATTAAAAATAATTAGAAAAATGGAATGTTTTATCACATTTTGACATTTGAAATTCATGAGACTAGGAGACACTTATTGTATAATGTTAGTTAGCTTTTACTCAATCTGTTAATTTATTATGAGTTAGTGAGAATAACCTGGATACTAGCTTTGGGACAGATTGGTCCCAGCGCGCTTTTAAAAAAATTTTAATTTCCCGCCATCGGCAAAGACATTTAGTACATGTACCATATGAGTCTATAAATCTATGGTCACAATAATATATTTAATTATATTCAGATTATATATGGTTTTTATATTATCATGTATTTGATATTATTTTCATAAAAATTATATCTAATTTAAAATATATTTCGTTTTTTTTTCTTATGATCGATAAAATATTGTATATTTTCTTGAAATAAGTTTTATATGAAATAAGGAGAGAGAATAATAGTAAAGTTAATTGGCTAAAAACTATTGTTACCATATTCATTTGTCTAAATTATTCAATATTTAATTTGATATATTCATATTGTAATAGTTTAATGTATATTTAGTTCAGTATTTAACGTAAAATATTTTTTCTAACCTAAAAGTATAAATACAATAGCTAAGTTGTGGTTTAGTACAAAAAATAGTTCTTAAAAATTAAATAATAATGTAATAATACATTTTGCATAATAATTGGAATTTCACATTACATCATTTATAATTATTCAAATCTTGTAATAAATCCAGTATTTTTTAAACCTTATACTGCCAAACTGTTTGTTAACCTTTGCATCATAAGGTTTATTTTCGTTTGTATGGCGCTTAAATCTATGGTTTTTCACTAATACAGGTGTTAACTGCCTATATTAACTTTATTTGAATAAAAGTGATAATTATACATTTTAGTTAGAATATATCATTTGTATAAATGTGATTCTGTCGTATACATTTAGTAAGAATTAGTATAACTGTCTAAAATGGCGTAGGAAAAGTATTACGTAACCCTGACGTCATAAGCCTATGTTAGTATTTTAGTTAGTGTTGGAGTGTAGTGTGTTGTAAACATAATGAACTAGTGAATGTATTGTGAGTATATCGCGCTATCGGCTTAAGACGTTGCCGATGTCGAAGTCGACCGCGACCACGAAAGCCTGGAAACCAACGTGTTTGGCTGGGGCTGAGTACTGCGGTGAATAAAGGTGCGTTGACAAAGAGAATTATGGGGCGCGAGAAGATGGTTGTGTTTCGGGGCAAGCCGCGGCGTGTAATCGCTCCCAGAGGTGAGCGGAGCGCGCATGCGCCGCGCCCGCAGCCCCCATCGCCCCGCCCAGTGCCTCGAGCGCGGAAACTGTGTACGCGCGACCCACGCGCGCCTCCTGCGATATTACCATTGTACGAGTGAAAAGCAAGTCCTTGCCTTACACGTATGTTTCGATTGCCCGTTTATGGGTATAAAGTTGTTTGTTAGTTCACAATTAATTCATTTCTATGCTACAATAGTGTTATTGTGAATCTTAAAGTTATTTTTTAAATATAATTCAAATTAAATATGCTGATTTGCACAAAATAAGTAGGGCGACATACAAATACAATTTACGAAATGTACGTAACCGTATAGCCATACACTTTGTACAAAAATCGTGTCTATATATTTGACTGAAGAAACACATTATTCATATGATAGACACAGACAGATGACTTATTTGATGATAAATGGTTACCGTTGGCTACAGACAACCGCAATACCAAGAGTATCACTGTTGTGTTGCAGGGTTTAAAAAGCGTGTAATTATCCTTTTTAAAAATCCTTTTTTTCGAACTGACTACGCTATTTACCTAGTACAGTCTTAACAGCTTCACCGAACTACTAAGGCGAGCGCTTAAGGCACTCAGCCGATTTTACTTGGGCAAGTAGCTCAAGGGTGCGAGGCACACCTCGGCTTGGCTGTTGCCTGTTACATGCAAACTCGCGACCTAACTTAGCTAATCTAGCTAACTATTCATATATGTTTGAGTTGTTGAGACGCATATGTGTACCAAGAATACACGCCTCAACAACCCCTCCATATATTTTTTATCGGAAAATTAGAGTTTTTTTCAGCTCGGTAAGGGAAAAAATAAAACCCTTCTACTTCCATGTGTAAGCGTGTAACGTGCACGTGTGTGGGGGTGATCGTGTAGTGTTGTAGCAGTGATGTAAATTTTTGTGTCACTGTATCGCGCGAGCAGCGCACTCAAGGGCTCCGAGGGAACGGACCTAGGCTTGAGTCGCTGCCGAGGGGGGCCTAATCTGGTGTTTTTTTTTAAGAATCCCATATCATATCTTTGGGGGAATACCGTAATGTTTGCGATATGCAAATATTTTGCAATTTTAAATATCGAAAACGATACATGTATCGATACTTCATGTCGTTTTCGCAGTCTCGAATAACGAATGAAATGAAAATATAATAAAATAAAAACCTAAGTTTTTGGCGGAATCTTGTAATGTTATGTAGTGGATTTTATGTTTCACTCATAATGTAGTGTCATTTGGCTTTATATTTTGTAAAATTGGTGGTATATTACGTAATATAACTTGATTGGTGTGGACAAGTGAAGTTAATTGGAAAAAATACCATGAAGCATTTTCTTCTGACTTGCCACAAAAACTCCCTGGAAAGTTATAACAAGACGGTCACCATCTTGTTAGTTCATTGAAATGATCGCAACGAACCGACAAAATCAACCTAGTCGACAATTGCAGTAATAATCTAGTAGAAGATTGGTTGTCAAAAATAAAATAAAGTACAAACTTGTAGTGCGGCACGCAGCGCGTACGCGTGTCGAGCACGTAGTTGCAGTGCGGCGGGGGAGGTCGCGGCGGCGGCGGCGGCGGCGCGCTCGGCGTGCAGGCCGCGCGTGAGCCGAGCGCACGCCTCGCGAGCACCGCCCAGCGCCTCGAGCGCGAGCGCGACCCGCTCCGCCGCCTCCTCCCCGTCCGCCTCCAGCGCCGGCTCACCCTCCACAAACGATTCCCCCGTTTCTATTGCCAACCTATAGCCGGTTAACTATTACGTTCACAGCGTTTTTGTAATTTCTGACTCCCTACTATCCACTATGTCAACAAAATAATGCAATGTTGTTCTTGATGCAATTAATCACAATTTATTAAATGATGTTGTTATGCAACCTGAGTCCTGAATGCGACTGAATATAAATAATTTTATTAGTATTATAATAAGTAGGACGACATGCAATGTACGTAACAGTACAGATTACTTAGCAAAATAAAAAAACAAAAAAATCAGCCGTCATGAAACACCTGGAAGAAGTGAAACACATGTATAGCGTAGTAAACAACACCTTATACAATATAGGTATACCAGCTCAGTGCACAAGGGAAATTGCGCACAGTCGCTTGTACATGGCATCGCGTCGCCACTTCTCATACACATCAACACGCCAACAATCAGATTCACCCTCGGCTATAGATGTTTTACATCGAAAGCATTCAAAGGTTAATTTAATACAAATTTATTAATCCTAATAGCTATCAATATATTTGTTAATATATTATGGATATCGTTTATCCCCATTAGATACTCACTGAGCGGCATTGCCGAGTGCGGCTCTCGCTCGACTCCAACGCGGAGAATCACCTGCCGCCGGAGCAGAGAGCGCATGTAAAGCTGCCCCCAACTCGCGAATATCAGACCTTTCCGCTTCGCATCGACTTTCCACTGCCATCAGAAATACCATTATCATAATCATCATCAGCCTGTAAGAGACCCACTGCAGGGCCATAGATCTCTTCCCAAAGGAAGGTATGGGCATAATCACCACGCTAGCCCACAGCATATTGACAATTTTAAACCCTTCAAGCCCTTTTTAACAGACTTCATAAAGAAAAAGTTTTGAAATCCGTTGTTTTTTTTCATTCCCCTCAAAACTTCCATCAATTATAAGCTGATTTGGACATTTTTTTTTTATTGGAAAGGGGACTTTATCATGAGAGTCCTATTTTAATTATGTTAGCGTTGATCATTGAATTTCAAAGATATACCAGGGAATTCCGCACATCAAATAGGAAAAGTATAATGACATGCAAGTTTGTGGCCATCAATGACAATGAACAAAGGATATAATCAGAGATGTTCGGATACATATTTTAAATTCCAATAATTTATAATAAATAACACTTTAGTTTTTGGCGGGATTTTAGTCTGTCATGTAGTGGATTTTATATTTTTTTCATAATCTTGTGTTATTTGACTCTATATTGTGTAAATTGGTGGTGTTTTACGTAATATAGTTATTTTACTGTGCATAAGTGAAGTGAATGGAAAATACTAGCATGGAGCATGAAATTCTGAGATGCCACAAAAACTCCCTGGAAGGTTCTAGCAAGGGATCCACCATCTTGTTAGAATATTGATTCAGCCGATGCCTAATATTGAAATGATCGCACGACGCTTGTGATAGTATTGACTACGTGATAATGGCAGTAATAATCGGAAAGATTGATTGCCGAAATTAAAGTAAAAAAAATACTTTTTTTCTTTCGAAGTCACATCTAATTTTTTTAAATTTTATATACGTGTAATTCAAGCGGATCGCTTCACTGTACTATGTATGATCGATTTTTTTTTAAATCAAATGAAGTTTTAACATTCACAATTGTTTACACTCTAAGCATATAATAGTACAGTATGTCACCGCCGAAGGATACAACTGAAAGGTCTTTACAAAAATTTACGGATGTATGTAGACAAAGAATAATAATATTTTTATCTGGATATATTTGAACATTGATTCCTTATCTCGTAGCTGAAGCAGGGCGTTATTTGCAATAGCAGTATGAATGAATTACAATAAAACAAATACTGAAACCTTGAATAAGAAATTTGTGAAAATCATGTATGTAAGTATGGACAAATAGGCTTTTTAGTATTTAAGGTGTTTTTCAAATTGGTATGTTCTTTGTAAACACTTTATAATAGTATGGTACTTTATAAAACTTAATAATCTATACTATAATAAAACTGTAACAAGTCGAAATCTGTACATTAAATATTTTTTGAAAATTTTAATCAGGGTAGACTATGTTATCGATATAGAAGCCAAAAATAATCTTTTTACAATTTTTGTCTGTCTGTCTGTCTGTCTGTCTGTCCCTATGCACACGCATCACTCTGAAAGTACTGAACCAATCTTGATGAAACTTGACATAGTGATAACTAATATTACGAGATTACATCAAATATACTTTTTGTCTCATAAAACGCAAAGGGTTCTCCAGGATAAAGGATTAAAGTCTAGAATATAAACCCGAATTACTCTGAAAGTACTGAACCAATTTTAACGAAATTTGACACGGTGATAACTAATATTAGAAGACTACATCCAGGATACTCTTTGTCCCATAAAACGCAATGAGTTCTCCAGAATAATGAAAAACAAAAATTTGCAGTTAACGTAACTAGACTTTTTTGCGACACCTTAGTACAAGAGCCGGCAACGTTAAAAGAACAAGAATTTTAGAATACCTGATTCTTTAATATATCAATATATTTTTTTTTATATCATAAGAGGCAAACGAACAGGTGGGTCAAGTGATGTTTAGTGACCACCACCGTCTATAGACACTAGCAACACCAGGGGATTTGTAAGTGCGTTTCCAACCTGTATATGAGGGAGTGTAAGGGAACCTCCGGCACTCTCACTGACCGAACGAAACATTACAATGCAAGCAGTGTTATTTGACGTCGGTTTTCTGTAAGTATTCTGGCAGTATTAGCCCGAACGAGCCGACCCATTCATGCTGAAACCAGTAATAGCTTCAGCGTGGCTCTACCACCTACAGAAATTATCAATATATCAATAGACAGAATTTAGGACACTTGGTAGCGGGTTAACGTTATATTTTTAATAGGCATTTTGATTTATGATTAATCAATAATAAGTTTAGGAACATTTTTTTCAGTAACTTTTAAACGCAATTAAACATTCAGACACATTTTTTATAAACAATCATATATGTACCCGCTGATATATTTTATAAATAAAAAAAAAGAATGTGGTGTCGTGGGACACCAGGTAGGAACGAAGTTCTTTCGGCTAATGTAGAATCGACACTATTTGGAAAAAAAAATCGTGCTCAATTTTATGTAATCGTAATTCAAATTATCAATTAAAATAACAAAATATGTCTCTTTATTTTTGTTTGACAACATAAAATTACATAGAAATAGAAATAATTACAAAAAAGGAGAAAGAGAAAGATATTATACACTACTCGCTTATGTATACGACTGTCGCGCCTGCGCACGTGTCATTTAACTGTTTTATTCCATGCACTTTCGTTACAGTTTTACTATCACATTTTTTTCAGTTCGGTCGCGCAGCAAAATCTCTATCTCCTCCAAGCCTGCCGTAAGGAACTTCGTTCCAATAATAAATTTCAAATCATTTTTTTTTTCATAGCAAAGAACCAATTTCATATTATTAAACATTATTGACCACCATATACAACGATAAACGTAAACGTATGACTTGGGATTGACGCCATCTCAAATATATGCGTCGTCGACCATCAGGCTATACAAAGCCGAAATACCTTGGGCCGACGAGGTGAAATATCTTGGTGTTACTTTAGATAAACACTTAAATTTCGATTCACACACAGAAAGAGTGCGAAACAAAGCCGTATGGTCTTAGGTCGTTTCTATCATTTGCTTTGTCATAAGAGTAAAATATCCCCCAGACAAACTCACTTTATACAAAACTTGCATCCGTCCGATTATGACGTACAGTTGTTCGGTCTTTGCACATGCGCAAAATCGTATTCAAAAGTTGCAGGTTCTCCAGAACTGAGCCCTACGTAAAATCACCGGTGCCCCATGGTACGTCCGGAATAAGGATCTCCACAGGACCTGGAGATGCTTTCTGTCTGAGCGTATATAAAATCACTTACAGGTAGTTATTTCGAAAAAGCCGCGAATCATCCCAGCCCGTTAGTGGTATCCGCCGCGAACGATGAACCCGTACCCAACGCTGCGCAGTATAGAAGACGACCGCAACACATTTTTACCGACCCTCCTGATTCAATCACGTCAGCGAACGATCAGTACCAGCCTGTCTCTTCAAACAGAGCATGTTCTCACCCACGCCCGCATAACCGCAGATCACGCCACCGTGGTCTCGGACTAAATTTCGCTCCCGTACACCAAATTAGGCCCTCCTCGGCAACGGCTCAAGCCTAGATCTGTTCCCTGGGCGTGGAGCCCTTGAGTACGCTGCTCACGCGATACAGTGACACAAGAGTTCTACCCTTATTTTTCGTTATCCTATCCTACATAGTTTAGAGGATTTTTTCCTACACAAAATACATATAGAAGTTGTTGAGGCACGCATGCTTGGTACACATGCATGTTTCAATAACTTATATACGTATATAAGTTACCGGACTACTAAGACGAGCGCTTAAGGCACTCAGCCGATTTTATTTAGGCAACCAGTTCAAGGGTACACGGCACACCTCGGCTTGGCTGTTGCCTGTTGCATGCAAAATCGCGACCTATCTTAACTAATCTAGCTAATTATTCATATATGTATGAGTTGTTGAAACGTATATGTATACCAAGCATACACGCCTTAACAACTCCTGCATATATTTATTATGGGAAAATTGAGAGTTTTTTAGTTCGATAAGGAAAAAAGTAAACCCTTCCACTTTCATGTGTAACATGTTTCATTCATCATCATTCAGTGTTTCATGTGTTTCACGTGTGTGGGGGTGATCGTGTAGTGTTGTAGCAGTGATGTATATTTGTGTGTCACCGTATCGCGCAAGCAACACACTCAAGGGATCCTTACCGAGGGATTGAACCTGATGTATAAAACTGGCTTGGTTTGAAGGTGATAGGTACTATGTTGTGAGTGGTACAGAGATTATTTATAAAAATATATTGGAAATATATTTCAAATACGTTTTTGAAACAGTTTATAACTCTTAGACAATAGTTTCAAGCAAGTGACATTTGACGTTTTCGGCGAGATGTTTGACGCTTCGATACGGTGTTCATATATTTTTCTTTAATACAATGGAGTATAAAAAGGTTTTAATACAAGTCGAAGATAGTTATGATAAAGTAAGTGGTAGAGATGTTTATTCAGTTTTATGTAGGTTAGTTTTTATTTTAATTGATCCTGGTAGATGACGCTACGAATGGGTACTAGGTTTATTTAAAAAATGAATACATGTAATCTGGGTATATGTTTAAGTGAATCCGTGGATAGTTTGGATTCACAATTGGAAACGGTAGTTGTGGCTGCAATCGGGTATCAGTTTTATTTGCGGGGTGGTAGGGCTTTACAGCCTGACTGGGTCACAACCACCATGTACATGACGAAAAAATCCGTAATAGTGATTCGCTTCTGCGCGTCGCGTTTCGGGATCAGCCTGAGCATATCTAGCTTTTTGTAGGCCGGCATGATAGTGGCGACCAGCGATGGATAGTGTGTCACTCGGTGGTCGCTATTGTTTTTGGATTGTACTGTGCTTACCATCAGGCATAGTGCAGGTATTTTGCGGTGCTACGATAAAAAAAGAAACAATTTTTTCGCGTGATAACCAATTTGGTGCAAACGAAGTTGCACGGGACAGCTAGTACTTTATAAAACACAATAAACAAACCTTTTTCAAAGATTTTCGAGAGCCTGCTCAGACCAAGCTGTAGTAAACGAAGCTGTTCTTGTTCCATAAGGAAAGCTGCCTGCATTTCCTCAGTTGACATATCATACTAAAAATGTTCACATAGATCTATTATTAGTAAAAAATTTAAATTACAGTAGTAGACGTCCATGAATCCTTACCCAATTCTCGAGTTTATAATATTTTTAATAAGCTAACTTCATACTCTTTTAATAGACTTCTAAAAAACTTAAATGCAATCGCATCTCTGTACGAAACAAAAACCAAATGAATGCACTATTTTAGCAGTGATGTATATCTAGACAGACAGACATTTCTAAAAATGATTGAAATGTATTTTATTGCTTATTCCTAGGCAGTTGCAAAGTTTTTTTTACAAGAATCTGAAAGTATAGATGTATTGTTAAAAAACCCAATAACTTACTTCTTACTCCTCAATGTAAACTTGAAACAATACATTACTTAATTAATTTTAATAAACAATGCACGCTTTCTCTAAATAGCTCAATGTTATGGTACTCACAGGGCTATCATTCTGAGTTCCCGCTAGAATGAACTCATCGTGCTTAGGTCGGTCCAGCTTTGGTGTGACTTCACACAAGAACGTCCTTAGATCAGCATCATGGGCAAGAATCGGGTGCCTGGCCACCAGCGTGAGCCAGCGTTGTAATGCTGCACGACGCCGTTGCAAGAACAGTGCACTACCGCCGCCTACAACCACACGTTTGGGTGGTAATCTGCTCACGGCACTGAAAATCAAATTCAAAAATCAAACCTTACCATTGAAAAATATTCATAACACTCTGTTATAAACAATGTTCTTTGAAAAATATATCTTTTCATACGCCATTGGATCTATTTGTGTTAGTGTGATACATAGATTTGATTTATACCTCAGAAATAAAAGTTAAAATTGGATAGAATTTTCTGGATAAAGTACCCTATGTCCTTTTATCATGATTTAATGCATGTTACTGGTCTTATTATTATAGTTTCAGATATACCAAAATAATTTATTTTATGTCAGCTAATTAAGTTCATCACTAATTAGCCATTTTAATACCTTTAATATTCTTTTGTTTGCCTTGTCTTTATCTTACACCAGCGGGCGATGCTGACACTACCCTGTTCTGATGATTAAAAAAAATCCCAGACAAATTATATACTTAAACCTTCCTCGTGAATCACTTTATCTACCGAAGAAAACCACATCAAAATCCGTTCAGTAGTTTTTAAGTTTATCGCGAACAACCAGACAGACGTGGCAACAGACTTTACTTTATAGTATGTAATGATGATTACTAAGATGTACCTGCCATAATAATTGAAAAAAAAAAAATCTGAAAACTGTATAAAACACAAATGTTAATATAAAAGGACTTATAAATAATATTGCTGGGAAATTATGGGAGATCTTTTAAGACAATTCCATACTATAAAACGACTCCAAAGAAAATTTCTAGAAAGGCAGGTCTAAAATCCCAGACACTAGGCCAATTTAATCAGTAATTATTTTTAAATATCCTTTAATAAATATGTTACAAAATTTAACTAAAAAAAGGTTTATTAAGTTACCGATATGGATATTTTGCAGACAGGATATCATATAATTGAGCAAATTCATTGTATCTTCTAGTAACAGTGGTTCCATGTCTCCTAGAACTGACATAATACTCGCAATGTTTGAGAATAAGGCCTTTCCGTTCAGGTACTAACTCCACACTGATCACATCTGTTGCTTCAAGCTCCTCAAATGTAATGGGATCAGTTTTATATGACATTATGTATGCTGGAATGAGAGAAAAAACTAATAGAAGTATACATACATAAATGGTACATTACCGAACATGAGTGCAGGAAAAAAGAGTATCTATGAGAGCCTTATGATTTAGCGTATGATACAATTAGTAACTAGTTAGCAGACAGATGAAAAGAACTGCACATAGCAGATATGCAAATGTTAAGGCAGACGTATGGTGTAACTAAAATAGACAAGATTAAGAAAGAGCATATCCAACAGCCGCCGCAAATACAGGGTCAACTACGCTATTGACCTAACAAGGTCTTAACAGCTTCACTGGACAACATATAATGTTGGCCCTACTTAGATGGGATAAGGGTAAAAAAATGATGATGACAAATAGTAACTACTTCTCATTAACTACTAATCACAACTCATACAACTGCATACTTGGAAGTTGTATGTTATATGAGAACTTGACTTATTTATGTATGTAAACAATCTATATGAGTGTGTATTTGTTTAAGTATAATTGATCAATTTGTAATAAAAAAGGATATCCTCAGGAGTTTTAATTTGTACCTCTATTTACAATATTTAAGATTATGGAACAATTTCACATTTTCTGTAATGTGACAAGTTATATCTAAGCCAAGAATTTAAAATATAGCATTTAAATACTCTGCATTTAATTAAATGTTATGACCACTTGCACTAAAATATTAAATCTAGTTTTAGTCTTAAGAAGGGTCAAAATATATAGAACGGGCGCTCTTAAGCCAGGTTTAAAAAAAATTATATATGGTTTTAGTATAAGCCATCTTAAATTATGAATTTCATTAAATAATTTGAATCAACTATGCATAATACAATTCAAGAACAATGAAGACCATAGAAAGATTGACACTCCATCACCAGTCCTTTCTGTTATACAGGGGGTCAATATTACTAATGTCTGCAAGAAGTGTATCTCTCATTCTCTTGCACATGTTCCCTGGGTATTGCTAAAGAGTAATAAATTTTGGACCACTGCACAGTCCCAGAAAGTTGGACCTCGCAGCAACCAATAGAATAATCAATCACTGATACTAAAATACGGATACTCTATTTAGCCACACAATTAAAAAAAATCTATGGACTTTAATACCTCTGAACTGCAGGCTGCTGAGTATGCAATAGCTACCGAAATAAGAAAAGTCAATTTGATTAAATAATCAACGTGAATTATCATACTCAGTCAAGTACAGACCCCTCTCACAATGCAATTGTTTTAGATTTTACAGAAAAAAAATATTAAAGTTCTCAAATTTTAAACATAGTATGTCATGAGATTTAAATATAAAATTAACATATACACAATTTAGGTTTCAATAAAAATGAAATAATAGAAAAACAAACTTACATAACAGACTCAGTTGATTATATCAAGTTAGCATCAATTAATGCATTAGCAATTTTTACATCTTGATAAGAATCTATTTCCAGACTTTCAATAGCTGAAACCTCCACAAAAGTGCAGCTGCAAATAAACATCAAAAGGTATTTAAAGGTTATATAATTCACAGATATGATTTTGATTTTTTACACACACAATAAAAAAAAGCGAAAACAAAAAAGGTGCTGACCAAGAGTCTGCAGAACAAAAGAAGAAAAAAAAATGTTATATAAAAATTCTTATAGACACATGTATATTAATGCCACCACAACTGAAGTTTTTCTAATGTCTTAGACTTTCAGCTCACACTGCCTTTGCATTTGATAATACTATCCAAACCAAGATCAATTTTACTATCTCGATCCAGTTAGGTTAAGGTAGACCTGTTAAAAAGAAGACTGCAAAAGCCCTCCAAGGCAGCGGTTGGTAAGTACAACTCAAAAACAACTGAACTGATTTATATGAAGTTTAAATCAATTTCATAATAAGATAAAGTGATTCACGAAGAAGGTTTAGGTGTATAATTTGTCAAGGTTTGTTATTATCAGCAAAGGACAATGTCCACTGGGCCCTCTAATACAGTTATATAAACTAAACCCTTTTTAAATACAGTTTTTGGAAGGCTATATTATAAATACAATTTATCTGATCACATAATGTTTAATGTTGTAAATTACTACTTAGTTGTTGATAATTCTTGCATTATTTAACTGTTTCCTTTCCTTATCTTTTACATAACAATATATGTTGTACTAGTTGAAATATTATGCAAATAAGTATATCGGTTATAGTAAGTTCAATTACAGATAAGTAGGAAGTAAATAACTTAAACATTTAAAAAAAATGTACTTTGTTAAAAGTTTTATAAATTGTAAAATATAAATGTACGGAAAAACTGTTACTAATTATCTAAAAGTATTATTTCAAATATCAGATGTGCTTGGTTGTCAGAATAATATTCTGAGAGCAAAGCCTTACAAAGACATGAAAAATATAAAGGTAAGAATTTTATACGTAAATAATACGTACAAAAAAGTGGGAGTTTTCATATTTATTTAAGACAACATTACTTACATTGGTTGCAGCAGAAAATTACTTATAGCACCATTGTTATTACGATAACAAGGACTTCTCTGTTCTTTATAAAAAAAAGAAAATTTATTATTTGTCAATAAAAAAAATCAAAACCTCTTTTTAACAATTCATGATTACAAAACAATTGCCAATACAACGTCATTTGTTTTTTTTTTTTTGACAAAACACAATTCACACAATTGCCCAGGATACTAGATTATAAATAAATATGTAAAACCTATATAAAGACTATATAAAAAAATATGTAAATTGCAATTTATGTCTAATAACCATTTAATTACTTTTTATTTTGAAAGAGACCATTTTTTAACAGTTCAGTTCTTGCCAAATAAAAGGCACCAGTTTCCAATAGTTCCCCCGTCCCGTCTTGCCGACGAGGCCTTTTTACTGTATTAAAATTCAAAGGGTGAATTATTCCATCTGTATATTGCCAACGAAGTTTAAAGCTTCTGAAAATGATTAATAAATTATATCCCTTCATCATAAAGACTCAACACACATGATTTTAGGTATAATTTAATACATTCATTACCTGGTAATCGTAAAAACACAATCAAATGCAACTGGCGTATTAATTTTTTCTAGAGCATTGCGAATATGTCTAGTTCGTATAAATGGGGAAGTCGCTTGTAGCAAAAAAAGCAATTCAAAATTTGATCTTTTCCCTAAATATTCTTGAACTCCCCAAATAGACGGCGCAGAATCACTAGCAGTTACATGACTACGATGAAAAATTGATGCATTACCTTGAAATCAAAGTTGTAAATAGTTAGTATTAAAAAATGAGAATTAATATTAGAAGTGTCAATAAAAGTTACTTATACTGACATCGTGAAGCTTCTAATGCTATGTATGGATGATCTGTAGAAACCGTAACGTCATTAAGACCAGAATTCTTCGCAGTTATTACTGCTCGGCATATCAAACTCACTCCACCCACGATCTGAAGATTCTTGAGTCGAACGCCCTTAGAACCACCTCTTGCGAGAATTAATACACCCACTTGAGAACCACCAATAACAGTACACCTACGTAAAAAATATTTTAATTTACTTTTGCACTTTAATTAAATAAAGATAACATAATATTGATGCCTACAGTATTAATAATATAAGAACGTTGTTCAACATTATGAGCTCAGATAAGAAATGTTCATATCAGCGTAGTTCAGTTATAGGACTTATTTATATTTCCTGCGTGTTATTATTCAAGAATAGATATCAGCATATAATTTACTTATAGAATAGGCAGCTGGATTAATTTTATCAATTCGTAGTTTGATGTTTTGTTTTTCATTTTGCTCAGAAAAGATACAGGTTAAAATCTTCCTCCGGTTGCTAATTGGATCGTTTGCAAAATTATATTTGACGATCTCAACCTAAATAGCCTACAGCATTTGTGCCTAATTGATAAAGTGGTAATTTCTATCGTTCATATACTTTTATTTTGTTCTAAAATGATTTGGTCAAGATTGTGTTTTCTATTCTATCATAATAAATAGCCGACTTTCGAATATTCATATTCGGTTACTGATATCCTTATTACAATTAATCCTGCTATCAATATCTCAAGTTTGTTTGTTTTAAACATTATGAGAAACAAATTGTGAAAATAGTAAAAACGTGTTATATATGATTTGTCTGTATTAGTGATAATTCTATAGAAATATAAAAGGATTAGATAGGTCTTGTAGCGGTTTAAGTCTCTGGGATATGAATTATGAACGATAACCACAGATACGTCATAAAGCATTAAATAGAGTAGGGAATTGGGTAGGTACTATTAACTATCCGTCTCGTCTACATTATTGTATGACGTATTTATAGACCATATCACGAGAGAAAAAGCTATGGCTTACTCCGAGAATCACATATACTTTGGTTCATAGAATGTGTTGTTGTTACAATATAATTAGTACCTCAGTAGTTTTTTTTTTATGCCAAAAAACAGCTAACATGCAGACGGCTCATCTGATGTTAAATGGTTACCGTCGCCTATGGATAACTGCAACATCAGGAACGTCGCTGTTAAATTGCCGACCTTCAAGAGCGTGTTTTAATCGCATTTGAAGAGCCCCATGTCATAATCTTAGGGGAATACTGTACTAGGTAACTCATTCCACAACGCCAAAGTGCTCATAATGAAGCTTTTAGAAAACTATTCATTTTCTATCCAAATTCTAAATATCTTCTAATACATACTCTGTGTATTAACCCACAGACTATAGTCATACAATTTACAGATGTCAAAGATAAAATAGTTTATGTGCGCTAAACAGACTTGCGCAAATCATGTCCGGAAGCGGACCGGACATGGAACGATTAACTTAGCGTTCGGAACTAGGTGCGGTTAACATGTTCGCGGAACTAGCTAGTTCCACAAGTTTAGATGTATAGTGTCGGTTCATGGCCTGCATTCAACGTCCAAATAGGTCCTTACAGTTCCTCGGTTTAATTGAAATACATTGCCTAGTAGGCAATTTTATACATTCTTAAAAGTAAAATTGTCGGTTGATTTATTATATACTAGCTGACCCGTGCAACTTCGTGTGCACCAAATCGGTTATTATTTGTTTCAATTATATTTTTAAATGCGAAAAATCTTACTAAGCTTGATTGCAGCGACATCTACCGTTTTAAATTGGTAATCCGAACTATACAGGGGCTTACTCAAATATATAGGCCATGGTTATGTGAAAGAAATTTAAAATTAACCCTGTAACTCGTTCGCAGCATCACCTACAGGGTCCAATAAAAAAAAACTAACCTACATATATTGCTGATATATGTCTTCCCAGTATTGACAATAGATGATTTTTGCCGAATTCAATTATATCCATTGTGATTAACTATTTATGATTAACTATTAATGTGATAACTAACTATTAATGTAAATTATTGTGATTAACTATATATGAAAAACTATTGAATAAACATAAAAACACTCGCATATGTGTATAACTTTTAATGCTTCAAAATATTTCAACTTAGCGCCGTCTATGGACCTAAAAGGTTTTCTTTATCTTGACTGATAAGCTCACAGATAAGCTCATTCTTATTTTTTAACTAATAATGAAATTCATCTATTATACTATTACTATTTTTTATTTATGTGAAAAAGTAATTAATTAAACATTGTTCAGCGTTTAATATATCTTAGATATTATTTATACAATAATATACATATATGACCCGTGAAAATTCATCTGTACCAAATCGATTATTACAATTATTATTTCAATTGTATTTTTAAATACGATACTTATTAATAAACTCAATTACAACGACTTCCACCGTTTCCTATTGTGTATCCAAACTATCTACGGACTCAAATTTAATACCAAATTGATATCTGAGAATTATTTTATACAATAAAAAGCCTAAAAGCCATTATTTATTAGGTACAGTTTAATTTAACAACTTTGTCAACATTTCCTAAGTAATTGATAATTTGGCATCTTTGAACCAAATAGGTGTGGTCTGGTGATAAAGTTGCTTAGGTTACATTCAACAACGACGCGCTGGGGCGAAGGTTCGAAACCCAACGGTTTTTTTTTGTTATATATTTTTTTAAGTAGCACAGGGTAACATATGTCTTAAATTGTTACATAATCTTACTACTATATATAGCACAAAGAAAAATTACCAAAATTCATTACGAATTTTATGAATTTGAAATTTTTTACTTTCGTCCGTTATTCTGGAGAACCCCTTGCGTTTTATAGGACAAAGAGTGGATCCTGGATGTAGTCTTGTAATATTAGTTATCACTGTGTCAAGTTTCTTTAAAATTGCTTCAGTACTTTCAGAGTAATACGGGTTTAGTATCTAGACTTTAATCCTTTATCCTCGAGAACCATTTACGTTTTATGGGGAAAAAAGTATGTTTGACGCAATCACGTAATATTAGTTATTACTATGTAAAGTTTCGTCAGGATAGGTCCAGTACTTTCAGAGTAATGCGTGTTCATAGGGACAGACAGACAGACAGGTAAAAATTGTAAAAAGATTATTTTTGGCTTCTATATCGATAACATAGTCTACCCTGATTAAAACTTTCAAAAAATATTTAATGTACAGATTTCGACTTTATTTTATTATAGTAATAGAAGATAGATTGATTGTTAATTAATATATTAATAATTATATAAGTAATGATTACTTTGGCTCGCGTACTTATAAATCAGTTGATTCTATTTACGAGTACAAGATTTCTTCTTTTTTAACAATTTCTGATATATTAATAAATACATAAGGAATGATTACTTTTCGCTGGCGTATTTATAAGTCAGCTGATTCCATTTATAATATCTCCAAATATACAAGGCATTTGTATTAACAGACATGTTTTTCTTCGTTCTTTTTGAAATATATACAATACTTTATACTAGCTAACCCGGTGTACTCCGTTCCACTTCAGAGTCTTCTTCTTTTTAGACAATTTCTGATATATTAATAAATACATAAGGAATGATTACTTTTCGCTGGCGTATTTATAAGTCAGCTGATTCCATTTATAATATCTCCAAATATACAAGACATTTGTATTAACAGACATGTTTTTCTTCGTTCTTTTTGAAATATATACAATACTTTATACTAGCTAACCCGGTGTACTCTGTTCCACTTCAGAGTCAAGTAATGAGCATATTTAATACACTAAAATTAATTCAAAATAATTAAGTTCAATTTTTAATTAGGATAATAAAATTAAAGAACAAATAAATTGAAAAAAAAAAACAAAATAATTTAATGACGTTACACATTTGCAAGACAAAAGCAAGTTATTTGCTTTATGGGCCATATATTTGTGTATATAGATTGCACTCATCAGTAAGGTACCATGTGATAAGCCAACATTTTCATCTTCGCTTTTTACACAGTCAATATCTTAATGAATGCTGTGTAGTGTATACCAATAATTTCATTATAAATGATATAATTTGAGTTCTCTACATCTTTATTCTTATCCATCATAATTAGTCGTGCACTCAATCACTCATTATTTTTGTTGTTAGCGATGATTTTTGGGAATATCTAATTGATGAATTCACCTTTTAATGAGACAAAATTACAGATTATAAATAGAGATTAAAAATTACAGATTAGAAATTAGATGCACTTTTTGTTTGATTGAGCGCCTTATAGAATTATAATAGCATAATTGAGCGTGTAAGAAATTGCGCATGAAACTATACTGATATTTTGGCCGATGTTTTTTTATTAATGATTGTTGGGATATTGGGAATGGGACCCTTACAGGTAGATTTTTTTTTAATTATTAATAACCCAATGTCATACTTAAAGCAAAGCATTACGCATCATTGTTGTATAACAGAATACGGAAAGTTTTTGTCCAACTACTTATACTTACTCGGTTCGGTTTCGGGAGGACTCGGTCGTTGTCGATCGGGTCTACCCGATTAGGCCTCCCACGACAGCGGCTCAAGCCTAGGTTCGATCCCTCGGTAGGGAGCCCTTGAGTGCGTTGCTTGCGCGATACGGTGACACACAAATATACATCACTGCTACAACGCTACACGATCACCCCCACACACGTGCACGCCGACACGCTTACACATGAAAGTGGAAGGGTTTCCTTTTTTCCCTTTTCGAACTGAAATCTCTTAATTTTTCGATAATAAATATATGGAGGAGTTGTTGAGGCGTGTATGCTTGGTATACATATACGATTCAACAACTCATACATATATGAATAGCTTGGTTAGCTAAGATAGGTCACGATTTTGCATGCGACAGGCAACAGCCAAGCCGAGGTGTGCCGTGCACCCTTGAGCTGGTTGCCAAAATAAAATCGGCTGAGTGCATTAAGCGCTCGCCTTAGAAGTCCGGTGAAGCTGTTAAGACCTAGCTGGGTCAATAGCGTAGTCATTAAAAAAAAAATTACGATCGGTTCTTTATTGTTTTGTAACATGTTCGGAATATCGTTAATAGAACATGCCCAACATGGACATGTGTAACTGTATGGAACTGTGGAACGTACTTCATTTGACGCCTAAGATTATACCGTGATCGTTCCAGGTGCGCACATAGTTCCCGGAATTATTTGCCGAACATGGACATGTGGAACTGTATAGAACTGTGGAACGACTTCATATAACGCCTAAGATTATATTGTGATCGTTCCAGGTACGCACACAGTTCCCGGAACTACAATACAATCAGTATACAAGTAGGTCCATATTACTTTTATTGGTTATTTATTGTTAATGGTATTATATATTTTTTAAATGTATTTTTAACATAGAGTTTGTATTGTACAATTTTGGTTTAGTTTTACATTTTTATAGTTATTTTTTTATACTAAATGTAATGTAATACTACTGATTACAAATATGTGAATAATGTTTTGCTATATATATATATATATATATATATATATATATATTTATGCTCATAGCGTTTCTGTCTCCGTAGGGGGCGTGGTGTAGCGTGTTTGCCATTTATAATGTTTTTTTTGCGAACTGACTACGCTACTGACTTAGCAAGGTCTTAGCAGCTTCACCGGACTACAAAGGCAAGCGTTTAAAGCACTCGGCCGATTTTATTTCGACAACTAGCTCAAGGGTTTACGGTACACCTTGGTTGGGCTGTTGCCCGATTCATACAACTCGCGATTTTTTTATTATTTCTCAATCTGACTACGCTATTGATCTAGCAAGGCCTTAACAGCTTCACCGGACTAAGTACAATTCGCGATGTATCTGAGCTAACTTAAGCTAAGCTACATATTCATATTTATATGAGTTATTGAAACATATATATTTGCTAAACATACATACCTCAACAAAACCTATATGTATATAATGTTGGATAATTTTTTAAACTATTTCTGCTCGATACGGAAGAAATAAAAAGCATGCGTTCGTGCACGTGTGTGGCGGCGATATGTGATTGTAGCTGCAGTGTGTCACATTTAGTATTACTGTATACTTCGTTACTCCACGAGTGCATCAGAAATAGTGGAGTGTCTTCGTTTTAAATGACGATTTAAATTGCCTAAACTACGTGACGTAATAAAATCATTTCTGAACAATAATTACATATCCTTTTTTTTAAGTCTTTATCTTCTATAATATGATTTCAAAAAACGTTAGTTTTACGTCGCGATGACATTATTTTAAAGTTATTAATTTACTACGTTATCCTAAGGAACTATATATCTAATATATTAAACTATTTACAAAATTACACTGTGTCTAAACATAAATAAAAAAATAGAAAATCAATATAATGATGATTAATCAAAGATATCAATGCGCCCACAATGTCGTCTCACATTAAGAAAGATAATTTACTAACAAATAATATTTACTTTAAGTGAAATGGGACCCTTAGATGGAGTCAAGTGCATGAGCACACGAAAAATTAAATTAATAAGTATCAATAAAGCAATGTCGTCCTTAACGCAAATTATTGCGGATCATTATTGTATAACAGAATACGGAACGTTTCAATCCAACTACTTGAGTCGGCTGTCCCATTTCAAAACCTAGTAAGCTATTAAAACTAAATTTTACATGAGAATTTAAATTAAAAGTAACCAAACGACTCATGAAAAACATTACTTTCTGTAAATCCATTGATATATACGTAATTTGAGTCTTTGCTTGTCTTATTTCTTCAGACATTGAAATAACGTCGCTATATCCTTATACATCAAGCATTTTACATCTCTATTAGTTAGATAGGTAAATATTTTCAGTTCTTTTAAGAGTATTCCCATTACTTAGATATTTTAAGTTCTTTTATTCCGATTACTTAGTAGTATTTCGTTCGCACGTCTACCGTCATTATTCATCACCAAGTAAAAGGAGAGCCTGTGTAATTATTAATACTGAAGGCCCTATGCACCTGTATTTCTTTGTGCTTGCTCATGTTTAAAAACCTAGTTAGTTTCTTTAACAATTTATAGATCTAGTAAGTCTCAGAGAAGTGCTAGGTTTTGAGATGGTTAAAATAACTTATTAGGTTTTTAAGTGGTTACGAGACAGTGAATGTATCATTTATTAGGTATCAACGTTTAAAAATATCTACTTATTTGTGAGTTTTTATCGATGGTATGATTTGTATTTTGTAAGAACTTATTAGTTTTATAAAATTATGTAATATTATAAAACGAATTTTGCAAAAAGTGTCTCTTACTAGGTTTTGAAATGAGGCAGCCACACTCGTATTTACTCGGTTCGGGTTCGGCAGGACTCGATTGCTTTCGATCGGCTCTACGGTCGGCTTGTAACATGTTCGGAAATACGTCTTGACAGAACATGTTTTGTGGAACTATGGAACTATTATATTTGACATCTCGGATTGCACCGATCTCGTTCCGACACCGCACATAGTTCCAGGAACTATTACGATCCGGAACTACTCACCTCTAGGCCGCTAAATATGAAAACGATTGAAGATCTTGAAAAAGAATTGAAAGATGTCGATAAAGAATTACGTAAAGTTGAAACTGAAATCGCCAAATGGAAAAATATCCAACGAGAACTCTCCGAAAAGAAAACATCATTGAAGAACTCAATAAATAAACTCAAATCAGACACTTTAGCAAGCGTAGATTGGGGTGGAATTAATTATGAGTGGTCAGAAGACGTTAAAAAAGTACTGAAGGAAGTTTTTCTTTTGAAGGAATTCAGATCAAAGCAACTAAGCGCAATCAACAGCACACTATCAGGGCAACACGCCATAATAGTCATGCCTACGGGAGCCGGTAAGAGTCTTTGTTTCCAGTTACCGGCTTTAGTTAAACCTGGTTTAACAGTAGTCGTGTCTCCTCTTATATCCCTAATGGAAGACCAGCTCAGATCTCTTACCAACAAGGGGATTTCAGCAAAACTAATTACCAGTTCTAGTCCCAAAGAAGAAACATCTATGGTACTAAACACGCTAAAGGATAAAAAATCTGACATAAAATTGTTGTATGTCACTCCGGAGAGGTTTGCTAAAAGTAAAAGGTTTATGTCCAATTTACAGAAATGTTATGCTGATGGCAGATTGCAGAGAATAGCAATTGATGAAGTCCACTGCTGTTCTCAATGGGGGCATGATTTTAGACCAGATTATAAATATTTAGGAATACTATCAAATATGTTCCCAAACATACCAATATTAGGAGTAACAGCAACAGCTACAGCTCATGTGTTAAGTGATGTACAAAAAATATTAAACATTCCTGGCTGCTTGATTATTAAATCAACATTCAACCGCCCTAACCTGTATTATAAAATATTAGAGAAACCTACTTCCCAAGAAGAATGTATAAGCATATTAGAAAAGTTATTAAAAAACAGATATAAAGGTGAATCAGGAATCATTTATACAAATAGCATTAAAGATTCAGAAGATATTACTGAAAGCCTGCGTAGGAAAGGCTTAAGGGTGGGTTGTTATCATGCAAATTTAGATTCTACAACACGCACAAAAGTCCATATAAAATGGCATGAAAAACAGTATCAAGCCATAGTAGCTACTGTAGCATTTGGGATGGGCATTGACAAACCAGATGTAAGGTTTGTTATACATCACACAATAAGTAAATCTATGGAAAACTACTATCAAGAGAGTGGCCGAGCAGGCAGAGATGGTCAAAGAGCTGAATGTGTTACACTATATAGAATGCAGGATGTTTTTAAAGTTAGTACTATGGTTTTTTCTTCTGTAGGATGCTTAGATCATCTGTATGGTATGGTCAGATATTGTCTTAATGGAAGTTTGTGTAGAAGGCAGCTGATTGCAGAACATTTTGA